>JAZDUA010000038.1:3922500-4200000 GCA_038098605.1 Gryllus longicercus | reverse complement strand
AAAGGTGTATCAAACATTTCGCAGACCCGAGAATGGTCATGGTAGAACCTAGACACGGGAGTGGTGTTTATATATGCAATCTGTTTCGAACTCTCTCAACAGTATCAATACAAAATTGTGTATAAAGGGGCCACATCAAGGACACATATTCCAAAAGAGGTCTAAAGAAGAAAAAATATAATATCTTGAAGGTTCTAATGTCGTTAAAGTCTTGAGATTCTCTCATAATGAAACTCAAAGAGTTCTCATTGCATTGTTGGCAGTCGTCGAAACATGTAAATTAAAATTCAGTTTGCTGTCAAATATTACTCCACAATCTTTGATGTTATCAACAGTTGTCAGCAGACAATGGTTCAAGGAATACTGATGAGTAGGATATCTAAGACTAGAAAGTTAAGGCAAAACATGTGTGAAGTTGTTGGTTTTTTTTAATTAATAGAAATGCAGTAAAATCTGTCTAAATTGGAACCTGTACAAGCTGGAAACCTGCCTTAATTGGAAAATTTCCTACTATTTAGGAGTCTCCCAGGCCCATGTTGGAAATCATAACCCCTAGACCAGATACACATTGCTCACTATAGGATATCAGAAAGTCTTTGTACTGGGTTAACTTGCAATGCATTGTGCATTGAAAGAGTCAGCACGCTGTCCGAATACAGCCAGTAAGCTGTGCATTTTTCAACTCGGAAGCTGTCAATATATCAAAAGTGTTTAATATTCATTTATTTGTGATTTCCTCCATTACTATGTTATATGTGAATGTAATTTGATAATGATAATAAAGTCGTGAAGTTAATAACTTTCAGAGCAAAAACATATCACAAGTGTCATAAAATGGCCAACCTTGCAGAAAACAGAAACCTCCCTCAATCGGAATTTTTTGTCCCGATCGATTCCAGCTTACGACAGATTTTACTGTAGTTATTTATTTACGATTTCATAATTATAAATCATACTTAGCAATAATTAGAACCACTAAAAGCTTTAGCTCTATGTGAATATAATGTTAAAAATAAAAAAAAATTAAAGTTAGTGATGATGTACTTTCTCGCCCCGACGAAGGTACTTCATAAGAAGAAAAAGTTATGTACACAAGCACCAGAACAAGGCAAATTTTTGGCATTGGCCATAAATATTGCGGGAAAAGTCCCCTATGTATCCATGTATTGTGGACCTTTGAAACCAAAACATCGATTACCAGCAAAACATCTGTCTTCTGTGTGTCTGTGTTTCCGTCTGTCGGTTGGTCCACCCATGACGCTTAAGAGAAAAGTGTAGATCTCATGTTCGTTGAAATCCCAGGTTTTTTGAAATAAATTGATAGAAATTATAAAGTTAATTGTAAAATTATTTAACTTTGAGGTTATAAAAGGAGGTCAGGGTTACATCCAAGTTATCAAGTTCATTGCTTTTGACTTGCACACCACTGCAGTAGGGAGTACTACTGCTTATGAAATGTATGACATGTAATGTGTATTGTAAAATATTACTTTCTAGCAGAACCCAGCAGATGTTCTGCTCTCCAACTCCTTCCTTCCCCTCACCCTTTCACCTTCCATCATGCTGGCACCTTTGACTCGCTCTCTTCACCTCTTTCTATCTCAGATTCGCCCCCGCTCTCTCTCCATCTCTTCCTGCTTTGTCTCTCTATCTATCCCTCTCTGTCTATGTCCCAGTCCGGCACGACTGTCCTCCTCAGCCTGTCTGCGAGTGCCTTGGTCTCGGTCTCCCATCTGCGCCTCGGTCTACGTCATTCTCTCCCTGCATATCACGCTGTGTTTCTGTCTTTCTCTTCCTCTCCTGCTCTGCCTGCCATGTTCTCACAAGGCAACACCCATCAACACTCAAGCCCTGGTGGTGCTAAGTTTGAATGGAAATTGAATCAAAATTACGCGCAATCTTGTTCAGCAATGTTACAACCAAATGAACAGCACAAAAACCTTCTGCGTGAAAATAATTATGTGCCATCTGCCATGGAGATCGGGTGTATGGATCAACCGCACCACTGCTGGCAGCTAGCCTTCAGCAGAATATATTAGGCTCTGGTTGTGGTGCATCTACCAGCATATTATTTAAATTATTTATTTTCCGCATTTGTGTTGTATTAATTTTTACCAAACTTTGCAAGGTCACAGTGTCAAGTTCTAAAGAAGCACATGTAAATATTTCATAGTATACTCATAAACACATAGTATTTTGTTTGTATACTCATTAACTCTTAGTGGAATCGATGCCAATTACATGTCATTGAATTCACTTTTATTAGTATAGATGAAATGCTGGAGGAAGAAAAGAGGAATAGGGGAATTTTAGGCAGCAAAACTCCTATTGACGGACTGTGATAACATCTGGTTGATCAATTTAGGGAAAAAATCTTTTAATATGCGGTGTAGCCGGAATCCACGTTTTGTGCGCCTTGATACAAAAAAAATCGATTGGTGTCTATGTCTGTCCATCTGATTGTGAACAACGCTTGTGGCTTATCCATTTAGCATATGTTCTCCAAAATTGATATTTCCTAATCGATCTGGCCTATGTTGCAACCCATTGAATCTGAAACCAATATTTAATTTTGGGAGATAATTTTTACATAAAGACACTGAGACATTTTCACAAGTTAAGGAAAAAAATGGATACAACTTTGATGTTTTTGCTGGACTTAAATGTTTTTGCTGGATAGTGTGAAGGATGTGAAGAACCCTGTGCCCATCTCATGTTCACTGAAAACACTGAACTATGACAGAAATTGTGATACATACATTTTCCCCCCTACACACACACACACAAAATCATAAAATATTGAATTTCAAATAATTAAATAAATTTTATAATAGTTACCTGCTTTATGCTTGCTTTGAAGAAAGAGAAATATATCTCGATGAGTCTATTTGCCAAATTTTCCTCATCTTTCTTCAACACATATTGTGAAAGAAAACACAGGCTGTAAAATCGTGCTTTCTCACTCACATTGCTCCTATTAAAATTACAATAATCAATTAACAAAACAACAATTGTCACATAGAAAATTAATTGTGAACAGAAATATACTTTTTGTGTTTGAGAATTCTGAAAGTGTAGCATAAGGAACTTAATTTACAGTTCAATTCATTTAAATGGATGTTCCATATAAGGTTTTACTGACTTGAAAGACCTAATAATTGTTTTACCTTAACATCAGTCAATGGTACACCATTCATTTTCAGTGAAGTGCAGAGCTGTTTTGAAATGGAAAACTGCATTGAAACTATTTTCTTTTCATTTACTATTAATTTCTTAATATGGAAGCAATTTGAAATACCTGATATTGTACTATCTATGGTTTCTTTATTGCCAAGAATATTCATATCATCCCCAAAGAGAACTATTTTTCCGTTTCTAATCGTCGAGGGCATATCGTTTACGTACAGTAGGAAGAGATGAGGGGTTAAAATTGATCCCTGCGGGACTCCACAATTGGCAAAGAATCAGAAAAGTGTTTATGTTCATGTTCCATTATTCTAGTAAGGTATTTCTACTCTCTGAGATCATTGTTTAAGGTAGGATCACAACCAATCTAGAGCAATACTACGAATGCCATATGAAGGTAATTTTGAAAGTAAAATGTTATGACCGATGATGTCAAGAGCTTTTGTAAGATTTAAATAATTCCAATAGGTGCTTCGTGTCGATCCAAGAATGATGCGACAACTTTATGGGGGGGGGGGGAAATATGGCTGTTTCGGTAATTTTGATTTTTGGAATCCATGTTGTCAATCTGAAAAAGCATCTTGTTTACTAAGAAAAGTTTCCATTCGTATTGTAACGAATATTGCAGCACCTGCCGGAATTCGCTGCGCGCGGATTGCGTCATCTGCCGGCGCCCCTTCCCTTTCCCCCGAACTGGACGGTTCCGGACTATTCGCGACTCGCGTGGAAAGGCGGAGCAAGTGCTGGTTGTGTCGAGACGAGCGCCGGCCAGGTATCAATTCGCCGCTGCGGGCGGCCGCGAGTCAGTAAGAAGTTCGTCAGTGTAAGTAAGTGAAGTGTAGTAAGTGTAAGTAAGTGAAGTGTAGTAAGTGTAAGTAATCGGAAGTAAGCAGCCGCGAGTCAGTGTATGTAATCAGTCAAGTAGTAAACAGTCAGTCCGTCAGTATGCCTGAAGTGGAAGCTGAGCTGTAAAGTGTGCATTGCGGTGAACACTGGTGCAGAGGGTGAACAGCAGCCAGCATTTTGAAGTCTGCAGTGGAAGCTGAGCTGTGAAATATGCATCGTGGTAAATAGCAGTGCAGTGGACCCTTGTCTGCATAGGGAATTGTGGTCTTCGCAGGGAATTGTGGTCAACACAATGGACCGCGGACAGTGCATCGGACTGGGTGATACTGTAGAATAAGTGATCAGGGTAAATAAATAATCAGATGGCAGCAAACAGTGTAAATAAATAATCAGATTGCAGCAAACAGTGTAAATAAATACTCAGATTGCAGAGAACAGTGTAAATAAATACTCAGATTGCAGAGAACAGTGTAAATAAATACTCAGATTGCAGAGAACAGTGTAAATAAATAATCAAGAGAACGGAGTTGTGTGTAAGAAAAATAATTAAGTAAAGAACACAAGTACTGCGTAAAACATTTGTAAATAGATCAAGTAGTTTTTAGTGTAGTATTCAGAAGCAAAATAAACATCTTTGTTAAATATTGAGTGCGTTTTAATTCACCACCGAGAAACATTACAGTATGTAAAAAAGTCTAATATTTTTGAAAAAAAGAAAAACGACAATAGAGAAATTGGCCGATAATTTTGAATTTCATTTTTGTTGCCTTTTTTGAAAAGTGGCTTAATCTTAGTGGTTTTAAAAATACCTGGAAAACTTCCTGTGCATGAGGATACATTAAATATATGATTTAATGGGTGTATAATCGTGAGCGCACAAGTCTTTAACAAACAATCCGGAAAGTCATCAAAACCAGCTGAATATGTTTTTTAGTCTGCTGACTATTTTGAGAATTTCATTGAAAGAAGTTTCGGAAATGAACATCGTGTCTAAAATTTTTGGGGAAGCGTCTGATGTGGCTCAACACTTACTGAGATTGGCAGCAATTTGTGAAAAGTATTGGTTAAAGAGACTAGCCATTGTTGGTAGATTGTTCCAATTTCTATTGCTATCTTTTAAAACAACATTCTCTACAAGGTTTCTTGTTGATTTGGTTGATTTTTTTACAATATTCCACATTGCTTTTGTTTTATTATTTGAGTTCAAAATATCCTGATCATGTTTCAGAATTTTAGCCTGCCTTATGACTTTTGTTATTAAAGATTTGTATTCTTTAAAGTAGAGGAGGAAATCTTGAGATATGTTATGATGCTTAGAAATGAAAGAAAGAATTAGTTGGTTTTTACACAATGTCCTAATCCCGTATGTTGGACATGCTTTTCCGTGAAATATTTAATTTTCTTTTTTGAAAAGGAAAGCTTTGAAAAAAAAAGAAGAATTATATTTATCATTTGTATCAACAGTACTGCAAATGAATGTTCCATGACTCTTGCAGCAAGTAATTGATGAATAATTTTATTTTACTTTTAGTAAACAAACTACTCATATACGCATTATTTAATGTGATGAGGTTCGCAATTCTTATAATGATAAGAATTTGTGCATGTGATCACTGTATCCTCAATCTTTTGTTTCAATTTCATATCGAGTAATGGTTTTGGTAACTATTACTTGATCGATTGCCTTCTTTGAATTTAGTGTGATCCGTGTAGGCATATTAATCGTAACCTCTAAACTGAAGGAATGAATTAAATTGAGAAATTGCTCTTTCTCGCAAAATTCGACCAAAAAATCAATCTTAAAATCTCCACAATGTATTAAAAAGAGAAAACGTTAACTTTGTTTAGTATTATCTCCGTTTTTTAAAGAATATAATATAAACTATTGCTCTCTTTGTTGGAGACCTGAAGAGGCAAAGTAATATAATTTTTAGTTTAAGAAGATGTACTACAAAAATATTTTCAATGGAATACACATTTAATTCCGTCAGGGAGGTAGAATCAATAATATGAATTCTCGGCTATCCGGGAGACGCCGCGTCGTTGGCTGGGGTGCCGTTTCGCCTGACATATCGCAGGCTTCCTCAGGGCAGTGAGGCAACTGCCCTGAGGAAGCCTGCGATATGTCAGGCGAAACGTCGGCACCCCAGCCAACGACGCGGCGTCTCCCGGATAGCCGAGAATTCATGGATTCGTGCCGCGGAAGCTTACGTATAGAATCAATATTACTTCTAACGTAAATGAAAGAACCCCCATATGCAGGACCTTTATGCGATTCCTCTTCTCTACAGTAATAGCCTGTGAGGTAAAAGTTTGGAATTCGCTGTTGGAAAATGCTACATTCATTATGAAATAACCAATGCTCTGTAAAGCAAAGAACATCCATTTGATTTAAAGCGCTCTGTAGATCAGCTTCGAATAACTCAGTTTTATTTGAAAGAGATTGAACATTACGGTGTATGAATGTGTGTATGAATCTTTCGCAAGTACCTACATGGGTGTTTTTCTACTGCATCTGACTGTAGTTTCTATATACTTACTCCATTTATTAGTTTCTATATACTTACTCTGACCTCGAGTGTGTGGTCAAAGGTCGTAATGTGTCCCAGCAGTGGCAGGTTGTGAGGAAATTGGAGCAGCAGGTGTACGTGAATTTGAAGTGGGAACAGGAGTAGGATCAGAGGAAGTAAGACGGTTCGAAATAAGGGAGAGGGTGGAGTACATAAGGAAGGAGAAAAAGATGGATTTTTGGCTGGAGATTGCGTAGGAATGGAGTTGATGATGTGTTGTGCAAGCTTGTTGCTGACTGCATGTTTTCCAGCAAGGTTCATGTGGAGACCATGCTGGGAGAAGTGTTTTGCTGACAGGAAATAAATTTTAAATCGTGTTGCATTTGTTTCTCCCAGTTACAGTTTTAATTGTTGGTTTGCATGTTTAATCTCGCTGCATAGTGTTGGTCTGTTGTACCAGAAGGGCAGGGTCAAGACTACAATGCTAGTGTTTTGGGCAGCACATTGTTATTTGTTTACATGTTGTCCAGGTGTAAAATCACTGCCCAAATTAATGTTTTCTGCCCCCCTATGATGACTGTGTCCTGATTAGTCAGTGTCTTCATGTGGATGTCCAACTCTGCAGTCACAATTGCAAACCTCCCGTTTGAAAATAGATGAGACTGAGTAGTTGGAGGGTAACTTCCTACTGAGAATGGAGGAAAGATGGCGGCCATGCCTGTCAGCTAAAATTAGTACTTGTTTTTTAGGCTCAGTAGGAATGTCTTTGTGGACTACGATGTGCAGCATTACGTGTTTTGGTTTTGATGTGCTTTCTAGCCTGTTTACGTTGATTTGTGCGTGTATTTGTCGATAGTAGAGAAGGGTTAAGAGGATCAGCAAGGCAATAAGTACTGAATGTCATGAAACATTTTTGGTTTTCGATTTCTAATGCATATGTAGTACTGTTGTTGCAGCTATGTAGTACTGTTTTGTTGCAACTATTCTACAGCAGCTTTAGTGCAATGTTATCACTTTACAGCTAGTACAATAGTAGTACTTCTGGACAATATATCAATTCACATGATAGTGATGAGAAAGGTTTTCTTCACAATCAATATAGCTTACATTATTACATTAGTTAAGTGCTTAGTTCTTTGACAGTCACAAAAAGTGTAAATAATATAAAAAATATATTTCTCAAATATTGATTTCATTTCAAAAGCACATTTATAAACTTCAGAAATTATAGAAGAAAAAAAACATTAATTCAGCCTACTTAAAGTCTATGTGTATGTACAGTTTTTGCAAATTAAAAAACAAAAAATAGAATTTTATAATGTAATAGCTATTCTAACTACTAATGCAGCAACGTCAATTTTACTATTTTTTTTAAGATACCAGTTATGACTGTTTGGGCTGCAATAACTCATGATTTTCAGGCAGCTGAAACTTTGTTTTCTCACTGTCTTTGACGTGTACACAATGGTACAAAAATACACAGTGTGTTTTGACATGTCACCTCTTGCTTACTTCCATATTACTGACCTGAAGAGAAGTTTTTCAATTTCTTCCATGACAACAGTCTTCATATTAGGATGCTCTTCCAGCACTTTTCCAAGACAATGAATGGCCGTTGATGCAACTGCACCTTTAGGATCACCGATTTTGTTGACCAAATTTGACAGTAACAACTGTAATTTCACAAAATTACATCAACAAAATGTTTTTTTTTAAACCATTACATTAAATTGATATTTTTTCAAACCATTTTATTCCATCATTAGTTAGAATCCACTTTATCCCTAATTCAATTAAAAGAGATCCAACTGGAGATTGATTGCCAATATTCATGGGTTACACGCAAGCCAACTTCAAACTACAATATAAATTGTGATTTTATGAGGCAGATAAATAAGGTGCTTGATCACTGAAGATAACATACGGTAATGAAATTGAGAGATATTTACATAAAGCTTATGAACCAACAGATACAAGGAAAAAGGCAAAAAATGCCTAATTAATTCAAAACAAATTTGAAACTAATAATTACAAAAACAAAGCTACTTACAATAAAATCAATCCGAGAAAACATAACAGAGATCATTGTAAAAAGAAAAGATTCATAAAATATAGTAACTACAGATTAAGCATAAACTTCATTGCATTTAAAACTTACAACTTCTTGTTCAGGATTTGCAGTCAGTAATTTTTGCATGACATGAATTGCATTAATTCTATTCTTCTCCACTGCATCACGTCCCACTTTTGCAATTGCTTGAACAAATTTCATATACTCATTTTTCAATTGGTCCTCAAAATACCACAGAGACAAATAAAACTTCCTCTTCGATAAAGCACCATCACTAAGCTTTTCCAATAATGAAAGAGGTCTCTTTTCAAATGGACGCAATTTTTTGTTTGGAACAAGAAGATCAGACATAAATAGATCTGTCAGAACCCCTGAAAAACAGAATTGCGTGAATAATACACATTCCCTTCTGATCTGCTTCTGAAAATTATTTTCTATCCTTTAAAACCAACACAAATCATTTCTTGTACTATCAAGAAAACACAAGAAAACATTATGTAGTATATAGAAAGTTGTGTAATACTGCAGTGAAAAACAGATTTTTCAGCAGAAAAATCTGTATCTTATGTCTCTGACACCAGAAAATTGAATAATTCCTGTTCCTATATGTAGCAAATTACTTCTTCGAACATGTTCTGTACTCAGAATTCACATTTGGTGGGTCCTTGGAACTGAAACATTGGTTGACAGCAAAACCTAGCTTCTAAATCTGTTTAAAAAATTATAAAACTTTTATTTAGCTGGACATTAGTAGCTGTGTGTTATTTGGATATTTGTGCATTATTCACTCATGGAAGTTTTGTATTAATTGTAATGACATTAATATCGTATATACAATACATATTTCATATATATCAATTAAAGAGACCATGGTATTTTAGTATTTTTGAGAAAAATTGCCACCTACGAAAACAGGCCTTTTAAAATTCTAACATTGAAAAATTATATTTGAGTAATCTTTGATGAAGTAAGGATTCAGAAAATGCAAGTTAAGCTACTAAAACCAATTTAAGGTAAATTTCTTCTTAAAATTCTGTGTAAAATCCCAAGTAAACTGCATTTAATTTGTAGTTAATTGTAGGCAGCTCTCTTTTAGTTAATTTGGTGGAAATTGAAATTCGCAACATTATGACTAGTTGGAACTGTAATTACATGTACTCTTGTAGCTTCCTTCTTTCACCATTCCCCATTTAAGTTAATTGATTCTAACTGCTGTACTGTACATACGTAATAACTACAGTCCTTGTAAAGAATAACCTGTGATAACTACAAGTAGTGCTAGTAACTTGAAATAGTTTCATTAGTAAACTGCAAAAGAGGATAAATACTGCATCTCTTAAGTCCAAGTATTTCAACGTTGCTTGCAAATAATTTTTTCTGAGTGTAATTATATCCTTTTCCTTTACCAAATCATAATCTAGCTCCATACTGAAATGTTTTGTATATGCAACTGAATTCACACTACTCACACAAATGTAATAAGTATTAAAAGTACTTACCCATAACTTTGATGCATTCCTTAACATTGTCCATCCTGTTCACGATACCCCTGATGATACCAAGACCATGTATGGGAGAATTTTGTATTAGTAAAACACTTGCAGCAATTTTATCCTGGAATGTTCCTTTATTCATCATTGTTTGAAGCCAATCATTTTGAGAATTATTCAGTCCTTTTGTACTTTCTGTCAAAACAAAATTTCAAAATTTACATATTTGAAAATTAACAGCATTTTCTAATACATCAATTTAGTGGAATAAAAACATTACTATTTTTATAATGAAGAGTGTCATTGTGAAGAACATTGCGAGCTTCCTCTTTGAGCTGATTGACTTCGGCCTCGGGAAGAGTTTTAAAGTCTTCGGGATCGTCTGTAATCTGTTAACATATTATAAATTAGTAGCTAAAATTGGAAGATATAACAGCATTAAATTCCATTTGTGTTAAAAAATTGCATGAAAGCTTGGTTTATTCAAAGTGATAATAACAAGAAAACTTAACATAAGAACCACTTTTTAAACACTAGAAAATGCAACAGGTGGGATATTTCATTCTTACATCTTCATGCCATTTCCGGACTTCGTTTTCAAAATCTGCTTCGTCAAAAGTGCCACTATGGTCAGCATCAGCATTTTGTGTTTTTCCAAATCCATGAGAATTGGGTTGTCTATTTTGTTTCACCATTATTACGATTAATATACAAGAATATTTCGAACACTTAACTTTCTAAAGACAACCCTATCTTCTTCGACATGCGTCATCCAGTTTCACAAATAACGAGAGGGCACAAAGGTTTATAACACAACGGCACTTGTACAAAAAACATCAATTCACTATAGATTTTTATATTCTCTCTCCATACATCCCACAATTAATACATCACAAAATGCTGTCACAAAGCCCTTACAATATTACCTGTAAATACGCGCTTCATATAACCTAACAAAACCTACGTGAAAGTAACATTTAACAACCTTTATGTTTCAAGATACGCAACACACACGTCGCAAATAATTTATATCGACATATTTATTGAAAATACGGCAACACGTCGGTGCCGAGTCCAAAACATGTTTTTGAACATTAATACATTCGGGTTATTTTTGTAATAACTTCTATCTGACCAACACCCACTATATATATATATACTCACTACATATCACATCACCCACTACATATATACTCTTGGACCAACACCAACTAACACACGAACTTCTCTTATTCAAAAAATATCAATCCATGCCACCACGAGGACCAATAATAAGAGATGTCCACAGGGCTTAATTCTCACGGCTAGGTCTCTTGGAGTGCTGCGCTCGAACGGGCAGCACTCCAATTAAACTGAGCGGTGGTGGGGACCGTACCATGGTGGGTGTAATAACTGGCAATAACGTAAGATATCTCCGCCAATTAGGTGTACAGTATTTTTTTTTTTTTTTTTGTACATTCCTTTAGCATAATTTACAATTAATTTTAGGATTCTGAAGGAAATGTAGGATACCCTGCTATGGAAATGACTCAGGATAACAAACAACTCAAAAAAATTAAGTGACAGATTTATTAAAATTAAATTTAAACAATGGTAAATTTTTTAGAAGAGATATACAAATTCTCCAAGTAATACAAGTTGATAAATATTGATTTTGGAAATAATATCAAAACATCATAAATTCACATCAATCATGAAGTTACTTCAATGAAATCTGAACAATAAATCTACATAATATGTACTATAAAAATACTTGAGGTTTGTTCCAGCAAAAAATCACGGACTGTTTTAAGTACTCTCACTCTACGCATGCGCGAGTGCAAACTAGTCGGAAACTAGTCCCCAGGGCTACCGAACTACGTGTTAATTTTCGCGACTAGCGTTAGTGCTGCGCTCGAACGGGCGGAATCCCAATTAAACTAAGTGGTGGTGGGGGACCGTACCATGGTGGGGGTAATATTTCCACCAATTAGATGCACAGTATTTTTTTTTTTTTTTTTTTTTTGTACATTCCTTTTAGCGTAATTTACAATTAATTCTAGGATTCAGTAGGAAATGTAGGATATACTGGCATAGAAGTGACTCAGGATAACAAACAACTCAATGAAATGAAATGACAGATTTATTAAAATTAAATCGGAAAAACAATGGTAAATTTTCTAGAAGAGATATACAAATTCTTCAAGTAATATAATTTGATAAATATTGATTTTGAAAATAATAGCAAAACATCATAAATTCACAACAATCATGTAGTTACTTCAATAAATCAACATAATATCTATTATGAAAATACTTGATCTCAAAGTGCCTCTGGAGAGAAATCTCTTTCATCAATCAATATTGAAGAGATTACAAATCCACTTGCTATTACGAACTTCTGAGGGGAATGAAAACTGCTTCATATCAACAATTTATAGTATTGATATTCCAATTATGTTTAACTGTATTGTGCTTCCAAGCATTGCAAAGATATTACTTATGAAATTGCAATAAAATAACTATTTGAACATGACAATATTGATTTCCAAAAATTAATAATATATCATTTAATTACTATCATCCGATAAACTTTACTGTCGATGACATTACGAGCAAGCAAAACGGCAGCTCTCTATTTCATTGCTTAGCAATAGCAATTAATGTTACATGGTTCCAATACTATCTTTGAAATTCTTCTTTAATAAGAGTATTTCACAAAACCTTTTAATGGAAAAGCAGTGTAAAACAAACAATTCTTTAAAAGAATTAAAAGTTTAATACACTGTACAAATTTGAAAAATGAATAATCTTTTCATATGCACCATTATTTTTAGAATGTCAGAAGCTTGGTTGTATTACACAAAGTGCAATAGATTAATATCTAAAACGATAAGAGTTTGGAATGAAAGTACCTTTTTAGTTTCGTACAGTCTCGTCCGTCTCCGTCTCGTCAGTCTACGTTTCGTAGTCAATTCGTCCTTTTCACATATATTTTCCAAATTATTTTACACAAAATTATCTTATTAATTTATTTGATAATTTAAATGTCTAAGATTGAATGACTGTTGCACTAATAATTTCCAATTTTCATTGTTTATTGAATTGGAGTCCAAGAAACTAATAATGACATTTAAGTAAATTTTGAAAACATTTTTAAACTACTGTGTTCTTGTCTTCATTATTCCAACATTCCATTTCCTAGCAAATCTGAAAGAGAATGCCAAGTTGTAATTTGCTTCCAGACAGTAAGTGGAGCTGAAGTAACGACGATCATGGTGACCTTTTTCGAGATTGATGTCATTTAGTTTGCCATAGCTTCCATCCACTCAGCCAATTCCGCACTAGAGATGGTTTGCCTCACAGGAATTTTCGACATAAATGCGTAGCATCCGCCCGCGTTATCTTGCTCGACAGTAACCTCATTGTACTGTTTCCTAGGTCTACTGAGATGCCCTGTCTTCACCTTCCGCGGTCTTCCTGGTCCTCGACTGGAGGTGGCCCGGTGGACTTCTTCTTCCAGTAAATCTTCGCGCTGAAACCGCGAAATTCGGGCAACCTATCTTCTGACTAGAAACCCCGAAAACCGGGTTCGGAGCTAGATTCATCACTCTCTTCGTCGTGGAGTTCGGCGAGTCCTTCAAAGTTCCTTGCCTGTCTGTTTGGAGTCAAATAGACGTCAATGTGCGAACGAGGATCGGTCTCCGTTTTTACATACTCGAACGTCTCACAACCAACAACAGCTGGATTGTTGAAGTTCTCCCCAGAGATGCAAGACGGTAACACCAGAAACTTTACATCCCGGGTGACTTCTACTCGTCATTCGCTTGAGATTCAGACTCTGTACCCCTTTGCCTCTTCAAAATACCCAAGGAATGTACCTCCTCTCGATCGCGGTGCAAATATGTCCTTGTTTGTGGAGCGATCGAATCAGTGAATCTCACAGCCGAAATCATAAAACTCTGTTACGTCAGGTGGAACCCCGAACGGAGTCATACGGAGTCTTCCCGCTTAGTTTGCTGCTTGCACTGGGGTTTCTGATTTAGTTGGCCGTATAAACAGCCTCTGCCCAAAACGATGGCGGCTGCTTGGACTGTGCAAGTAAACAACCAGCCGTTTCTACCAGGGGCAGTTTCTTGCACTCTGCAAGTCCATTTTGCTCCGGATTGTGAGGTGCAGTAAGTCTTCTTTGGATTCCCGAACGTCTGAGGGATTCCTCGAATCTGCGGTTAATGTACACCGTTCTATTATCTGTTTGAGGACATTTGACCTTCACCCCCTTTTGGGTCTCTAGGCGAATTCTAAACGCTTGTAATTCATCGATTACGCCACCCTTTTGCTTCAGGAATTTCATCTCGATGTGTAGTCGATGAACGTCGAAAAGTACCGAGCTTTTCGAAGTGATGTCGTCCTTACAGGGCCGCACACGCCGGAGTGAATTGTCACCAATTCTCTCTCCGACTTCTTTGGGAAAGGTGGACGAGTCATCTTCCCCTGAAGACAGACCTCGCATGCGAAGTCACCCTCGGCGTCATGAGGCTTCAACCCGTGGATGGTTCTTCCCTGCATAACCCCTTCCTAGCTGCTTCGCGTAGATCCTGGATATTCAAGTGACCAAGTATGCGGTGCCATTATAACAAGTTCTTCTTCGTCTTCTCAGGAGCATTCACCTATCGTCCTTGCTGGCAACACTTCTGCAGCACTTGTTTTGAGATTGTAAATAAATCAGCCCGTCGAAACTCTTCGCCTCGGCAGCTACATTTCCCACTGGGTGAACCACTTCTGCAGACGTCTTGGTGAAGTGATTTTTCCCACCGAAAGAGGTTGGAACGCAGGTCCGGAACATGCAGGGCGTCCTTCAGCCACACAGTGCTGTCGGCGCTGTCAAGAGTCGTGGTAAGTTTTGCCACGCCCTTAGCCGTTACTTCGGCAAGTTGCACTGCTGGCAAGATTGAGTTTGTCTTTCACGTCCGCGTCGATTCTCGCGAAATCGCTCATATCTTGGCACAAATGTGCGGAACATCCGCTGCCCAGGCACCATTTCTTTTTCTCTTCCTTGGCCTGTCCCAAAGACGCCTCGTACGGGTTGTCTGTAGGCGAAGCGAGAAAACATGTCCTCCGCATTTCTTCAATTCGGTTTTTTTCTTCTACAATCCGCCTTCTTATGTCTAACTTTATCGCATCTCTGACATTTTAACTTAAAGGGCTCCTTCTTGGACCTTTCACTCTTTTCGTTGTCATTTTTCTTCAAGTTCTTGTCGTAGTTGTGTGCTGCCATCGTATTCTGCGCTGTGCCGTGGTTTTCTAACATTTCCTCGCGTCATTTTCTTCCACGATTGATGCGCAACGTCTCCGGAGGCGGTTGATCGCGAGATTCTATTGCACACCGGAAGTTCTCGAAGGTGGGTGGCAAACTATACAGCAGCACTTTGGCGAGTAGGTCAATGTTGATTTCAATGTCCATGTCTCGTAGCTTGTTTATATCGTCGAAGAACCACGCGAGATGATCACGCACACTCTCCCCTTTCACAATCTTCTATTGCATGAGCTGCTTTAGCAGGGTTGCTTTCCTCGCGGGCCGTATGGATTGGTAACTAGTTTTCAACCTTAACCACACATCGCTCGAGGTAGTGCAACATTTTGCCTGCTATAACTCCGACGGGAGGATGGAGAGGAACAGGTCAGCTTTCGCCTTGCTATCGGCGCCCGTCCACTCCCTTATTCTAGATGCATAATTGGCATCGTTTTCAATAGGTTCCGGTTTGACACGATATCAGTTTACGCACGCACGTGGTTTGCAACCGCCTGCACTGCCCTCTCCCCTCTCCGCTCGGCCGCCGGGACAGCGAAGGCGCAAATCCGTCTCTTTGACACCGCACCGCCGGCTTTGCCACCCTCTTGCACGACGCCGCGTCCTTGTCGACATGTGCGGTTTATGACACCCATTTGCGCCTTCCGCGAATTGCGACCACCCCCAGCCAGTGGCTCGGCCGTCTGTGCACCGCGCGGCCCCGCTGGTGGTCTCTGAGGTTTCGGCAGCCTTTTCCCACGGCGGCCCAGAGCACCCCCCCCCCCCCGCCACGCCTCGTGGTAGCCACCCTCGCTCCAGGGAGGGGCGGGGTTCTATATATTCGTACACACAACCGCGCCCGCGCAGAGATTCATTGAGATCACCAGTTCATTAAACATGTGAAGGCGGGGCACGTGAGCACGGGACATGTGGCAAGAGCAGAGCAGACATGACGTAGCATAGCATTCAGGGCCACAGGCTGCCCACATCGCCGATGGTCAGGACTAGGGCTGTCCATCTCGGCATTCACTCAGGGCTGAGGCTGTCCACATCACATAAATTGGACCACGACAGCGCGCGACAGCGCGTCCGGGGGCTTGCAGCATTCGCTCAGAGGCGCACTGCACGTGTTCAGCGACCTCCGCGCAGCGAGACATGGGACGAGCTCAGCGCCTTCAAATAGCAGGTACCTGTTTCTGCCTCTGAGGTACCGAGCCAAGCTTCTCAGGTTCATATCATGCAATAGAACATTAATCGGCATTAATCAACATTAATCGGATTGAACTGTTTCTCATCATCATTAAGGACCATTTATTGGATTATGGATTTCTAAGTCACTTTGTGTCAATTAATATATAATTTGTCATTTGTAAATTACTGATTAAGTTTTAGATTTAGTTTTCTGTAATATTTTTTGGTAGTAATTCACCGCTCGGGCCCGGCACGCATTTTGTATATAGTAGGTTTATAATTGTTTTGTTTTTCATGTCCTCTCTTAGATTGTAAGTTTACATTTTATTAATCCAAGAGGCACTATCTAATTAAATTAATATTTAAGCTATCCGCTTTGCCATTTCATTTCGGCCGATCCCTCGTTTCTTCGTACGAGGGTCCTCCAGCCCTTTTATTTTAGTAGCCCTCTGGCTACGCCGTTTGAGCTACCGGAGGCCGATATGTGTGTGTGCTGTGCGCGTCTATAGCCAACAGTACGGTCCACGCTGTTGGCTCATCATCGTGCGTGGCGCCGTGTGAGAGGTAGGTTCCAGGTGAGTACCATGTCTGCACGCGCTCGCACGACACGGACGCGCGGCGCGCATACAATATCCGTTGCCGTAATTCCGAGCGTCGTTCTTGATCAGCACGGCTTCTATCTGAATCTTCCATGTGTCAATGTCGACTACAACTGCTTACCAAGTAATACAAAACCACGGAAGTGGCAGATACTACCAACCTATGAGAGCAAAGTTCTATTTATTCCTAACAATAATTTAAATGACTAAGATTGAATTATTGTTGCACTAATTCACTAATAATTTCCTATTTTCATTGTTTATTGAATTGAAGTCCAAGAAACTAATAGTGGCATTTAAGCAAATTTTGAAAACAACTGTGTTATTATCTTCTTTATGATCCAACATTCCATTTCCTAGCAAATCTCAGAAAGAATGCCATACAAATATTAATAAATTATAGTAAAATGGCAGTAGTAGTGAAATTATTGACAAACATTAATATTGAGTTATTACTGCAAGTGATACGGCTCTCATTCTTTTGCATCATACAAAAGGATGAAAAATAACATCCATTTTATGTGCAGTGTTTTAAAGTGCAATTACCACTGAAATGCACCCTTATATCCAATGCTTAAGCTACCACTTCTACATCTAAACGATACACAAAAGAAATGAAAGTAATGCAACAGACAAATGTTTGAAACAACAATAAATTGTTTCAGAAGGGGAAAAATTTGTCAAGTTCATCAGCAAATACATTAAAAATGACCCTGGAGCATTAAAAAATGTATTTCTCAATACAAGCATTTTTCTCTTAAAATCAGATCAAACATCAGGTAGAAACTAGATACCCCAAGCAACAGAACACAATGAAGTAAAACCTAGTGTACTTGTATTTCTGTTGTAAATGTAACATTTGTCTGCATTTTAAAAAAAATGTTGCAACATTTCTCTAATAAAACCAGCATAAGTACCATGGTGTACATGTTGTAACTAAAGAACAAATAAATTAGGCTCCAATGTCTAACATATTCTAAGTAAAAAAATTACAAAAAGAAGTAGGATTCAAAATGAAAAATCTTAAAACTCAAACTATTAAATATTACATGATAACTACTTAACTAATTTACTGAAACCTACTTCTTTTTAAAGAAGTTGAGATTCTCACACATAACTCATTAACCATATACTTGCTTAACAACATATTATTAAATTTTGAATCTCAGAGCAATGTTCTTTACAGCTAAACAATGGAAAATCAGAATTTTGGCAATAATTTTGAAGTTTCTCAAGAAGTTTTGGTGTACGTCCTTTGATTTCTAAAAATTGAAAATTTTATAAATTACTCCCAGAATTGTTTAGTAACAATATCCTTTGGTTTGAAACATACACACACAACATTACTTCCCTCACGTGGAGCAGTATGGCACAATGACACAAAACAAGAATGGCTGGACTTCAGAATTTTGGGAATTTTGACAAGAATTATACTGGTCTTGCTTGTTCCCTCATCAGCTATTAGAGGATGGTCTATTAGTGATCTGTGGGTATTGTGGCGATCCAGATACATGTTATCTTCACTTCCTCTCTCCTTGATGAATTGTTATGACGAATTATTAACGTCACAGACATGAGTGTCTGTTGCTCCTACATTCCCAATCTTGTCCACAAATTCACGCAAATTACATAGAACATCTGCATCATCTTTCTCGCAGTTAAATTTACCATTGGCACCAATCATCCCATTCAAAATACATTTTTTGCCATTTCAGAGCCGTAGGGTAGTTGTTGCGAATACCACGCTGCCTCACAACACCGAAGAGATTCTCAAGTGGATCTTGGTTGAGACGTCGAGTTGCCAACGATGTCACTCCCACGCCCCCGAGTATTCTCCACCATGAGGAAACAGCGTCGATATTTCGACACCATGCCACCTTAGTGCGCGCAGGCTTGTCATCTGCATCAACGTACTTTCATGAATCTAGTTTCTTTTTGATACTTTCCCGAAATTCAAAATGCTGAGATGTGTTATTCTGTGGTCTTCTATAAAAGTGTCATCCAATTTCAAACCATTAAAGGATCCAAAGAGACGAGTGATGTCATTAATAAATTCAGCCAAATACTTGGCACCTCCCACATTACATTTATATAGTGCATTAGCAACAGAAACTCTCAAAACTTGAGCAGCTAACTTCACTTTCACTTTCCCTTTTGGATAAATATGTTCATTTGTGATGTCCCCTTCTTCTTACTTGTTGGAATTATGGACAGCGCGTACTCCAGTCTGTCGACATACAGATCATCCCCTGATTACAAAAGGATTCTGACGGATTACAACTCGTGACGCTCAACACACTGTTAGCACACACCAAGCCACACGCGTTCTCTTCGACGGTCACAAACAGTCCACCTCTAGTCAAGGAGAACACAGGACCGTCAGTCGATTGCTCGGCATATCGACAGGCACTCTCCTGATGGGATTGTATCGCACTGTTAATAACTCCAACATTATTATATGATTTTTTTCTCCATTTAAAAAGGACCACTAAAAGTTGCCAGCTGTTTTTTTTTAAATTCTCCTCTATCTCTTTTAAGAATAGTTTTGTTGTCCAAAAGAGCATTTCTTGTTGCTTTGAGAACAAGAGAAGGATCAGCAATTACAACAATTTTATAATTATAAATTTTTAAAATTGGTCTATCCCAATTGCAGGTTGGGTATCCCAATTGCAGGTTGGCAGTATCCCAATTGCAGGTCTATCCCAACCCTTCGCAAGAAACAACTGTCTTTCCTACTATCAGTTTATTCTGACACAACATTTCTCACAGTAAATAATACCTAATTTATTTGGCTTAATTTTCGCGGTAAGAATTGGAAAAAAGTCATAATTCCTCCCCGGGACCGACTGCCGTGTGGCTCGTCAGCGTTCGCATGCCTTCCCAACGCAACGCCGGTTGGTTCTCGCGCCAGTGCTTACCAATCACTTCTATTCCAAACCACTTTCGTGCTTCTTCCCTCTCCACGGTAGTGAGGCAGCGTCACCGGCGCCATTTACACCTCAGAAATTACTCCGCTCCCTTAAAATAATGAAGAGAAAAATCTTTGAGGGGAGGGAGGGGGAAGTGTCAGAAAGTTGGAGCCAAAGCCAATGATAAGAGCCTCTTGGTCTAGACTCCAGGATTGGACAAGTGTCCAGACGTGATTGAACAAACTGTGGAAAAGCCAGGTTTGGCCGCATATGGCATTGCTCATATTCTGTGCAATGGACTGTACAGTAATAATTTAAATATGAAGTTGCCGATAACTGCGACACAGCATGAGGCTCTAACACCATCATAAACTAAAGCAAGATTGCTGCTGTAACATGGTCACAGTCAGCTTACATACTCCTATGTCACATGCAACTAATGACGTATTGGTGCGACGTGTTTTGGACCCAGCAGTATGGCGGACTGACTTCACTTTCTGAACACGGAAGAGGTTGGTAACGCCACCTCCAAGTATTCATAGCTCCGTGATGTTAAGGATACATATTAATGTAATTGAAAATACTTCTGGAAAATTCAATCCATTACAACACTGTTAGAGGAATTGTTTCTTATTTTCACAATTGTCATGATCTTTTAAATTTTATTTTTATTAATGTGTCTAAGTTTGTAGACATATGTTTTAATGTCAATAAAAATGTACTATACTATATACTAAATTAGCGATAACTTCTAAATAGTTTCATTTTCAATCAGTAAACGGTATTTGATTCGTTTTTAATACAGAATTTACGCTACAAAGCCCCTTTTTTATTTTAAAAAGTCAATTTTTTTCAAATCGCTTTCATAGATCCGGGATGAAATTAAAAAAAAGGTGGGCTTAAGCGCGATGACGACCCGCTCACTGCATCCAACCCCGACCCCATTCAATCGTCCAAGTCGGATGAATAGGTGCGTCGCAAAGTGAAATTTCGCAAAAATATTCCCCCCTCCCCCATTGCTTGAATTTGATGTACAGAAGCTGGACAGTACATCATCAACTATAATACTGCATCCGCGTATCAAGCAGATGGTTCTGCTAGGGAACTTATCGTGACATCCAGCAAGAAAATGATAATGATAACACTATTTTTCATGAACATTGTACATCACTTTTTTCTCGGGCTGACTTTTTAGGATGGATTTTAAGGTAAAATCGTTATCTTTGATTTGGAACTTGTGAAATGTTAACTTTCGGCAATTTTTGAAAATACAGAGTGTACTCCGAAAATTACACTACAGCCATATTGTTAGTTTATTGATATGTAATTTAGAGAAAAATGTACGCCACATCTACCAGTTTCTTCAAAATATGTATATGACCTTCTTTAAAGTCCTGTTTTTTAAAACACACTCAGGCAAAAATCGCTATCTTCAATTTGGCATGTTAACATTACGCAATTTTTGAAAATACGGTAAGTACGCTGAAAATGCAACTATCACTATATTTTTTTACTAACCCTTATTACGTGTGAGAAAATTTAAAGAAAAACATTGTGCTTTAGAGAGAAAAAATAAAACTTGCCTGTATTTCGCGTAAAATTACGCGAATGCTTTTCAAATTTGATTCTTAGGGTAGAGGAACTGATGATATTAGCTGTGGAGGAAGCAGAGCGGGAGCAAGGACAATGGACTCTGCGGAGACACAAAGGTTCTGATCAATATCAGTCCGAAACCATCAGGATATTTTCCAAGAGCACGGCAACTTCTCCCAAGGCCACTCGCCGCGACGTTCTGGCCGGTCGGTGATGATTAGGAGGCGCTTCAACAGCCAGCATCATTGGCGTCCGTGTCAAATTAGTTTAAGAGCTTTCCACACTGTTACCATATCAGACAAAAACTTTTTAATGCAAAGCAAATGGTAGTGAAACTGAAAATGCACGTCTTCAATTTTATATATATATATATAAGGTTTGGCAGGAAAGAGCCTGATAAACACATTCAAATCTCCAACTGAAAGTCAAAACAGTGTGTGGTAACAAGGTGAAGCAGTACAGGAGAGCATGCTCCATGGTAAGATCCAACTATCACAAGTAGGAAGTGGGTCACCGCGAAGATGTCCGTGGGCGAAATGGGAGTGGCTGATCGATCCCGAGGTGGTCAGAATTATCTCCTCGCGCCTAGAGCTACGAAATGAGGAAGACCGGATGATGAGGATGCGTATTTTGTGAATCTCTTAAAGTAAATTAATTTCAGTAAGCGATTCTTTTAGTATTTCGGCAAAAGAATATCAAGCTCAAAACAATGTTTCTGATTCTCTGATTAGTTATGAGTTTACATAGACTCGTTTGAATAAACTAAGATACTTTTCTTGTATTATTAACACCTCAAATGTTTCAAGTTTTATTTTATTTTTGAGATTTCCCTACGTAAAAATCAAGGAAATAAACGTTTTAAGATTATTTTTCAAATTAAAAGTATTTAGTTAAAATGCTTCATTTCTTTCTTAGATACTCACGCTTTCCTTAAGGGTCGTAATTCATGCAACCCATGCAAAAATAAATTTTCTTTGTGCTCTCCGTTGATCTCTGTGTCCCTCGTCACCGAATATACAGGGAAGGTTGTACACGTTTAGATATAGCAATGCCATAAATGGAGGAATGGGTAGGTGTGCGGTATACCATTGTAATAAAGACAAAGTAATGCATTTTTTAATGTATTTCGAACATTTTTATTATCAATTATTATTAACATTGTTTTCCATTCTTCTAGAGGGTCTGGAAAAATCCTTAAAAGATGAAGTTAAGCTGAAAAATAAAAATTCATGAAATAATGCATAAAATAGTCATCTGTATTTTAACATTGAAAAATTGTTTCATTTAGTTTAATTTTCAGTTAATTTCCAGTAGAACAAAGAAAACATTTCAATCAGCCACTACTGGTCAATCACAACAGCTCCTATAGTGTTTTTTAATAACTGTGCGTCTCAAGTCCCGTCGTCCCGCTAGATGTGACCGTTTCAAGTTATAAAATTCGCACTTACGTCAACCTATCCAGTCCGCCCAGAACCCAATTGCCCAGAACACATATTAGTGGGCTATGACTAGTCTTGGTTATTTACGAGGAAGCAGAAACTTCAAGACAAACAGTCAATTTTAACGTATTTATGCAAGAATATGTTTTCATCAATTGCGCACTAAAAAAACGATCATAAGGGGCTGAATTCGGAGTCGAGTATCTGATTGGAACTTTCACTGGAGAACCAAATATCAGAAAACTGGACACAATCGTCTAGGCTATATATCTAAGCTACATCTTATCTCTAACTGAAAATTTTCAGTAGACAAAGACTGTGAACACGTTAGTCACACAATTATGATTATTCGAATTGGCATTGATAGTTTTGTTAACATTCATTGAGAAAACACCGAAATTTCGACAGAAAATCTAATAAATCATAGGAGAGATAAATCTTGTTCCTACTTGCAGTGAATTACTCCCTTTAACACGTTTAGATTTATTTAGTAAAAATAAAAATAAAAAACACAGTAAAAACTGTATGTGATGTATGGGGGAGAAGATTATCTTGATTTTCAGAATCCCTTCTCGTCGTTTTAACTATAAATAGTTGAAAGGTGAGTAAAAATTTAACATAAATAAAAATATATTTTAGAAATCGCAAGATTAGCAATATTTGAAAAAAAGCCGACATTTTCGTTTCGGGGTTATAGAAAACTTATTTGCATCGCTAAATGAATTGCAAGTATGATTTTTCTGCTACCAAAATAGTAACTCTACACTTACCATTACAAGCAAAAGGAGTTCAACAAAACGTGCGCATAGTGAAGCAACATTTACGTCCAGAAGCAATACAAGGGGCCATTCAGCAATTATTCAATGGATCAGGGAAACTGGACAAAAACCTGATCGAGATGGGGGTCATTGGCCCGGAAGCTGAAGTACATTATTTGTTACAAAGATATTAAGTCTTTTTTTAAAAAATGGATACAATAGAAATGTAAACTAATTCATTATATATCACTGTTTTGTTAAAATAAACGTTATTTTTCTTTTTGATAATCAGTACAGTCTCTAATTGCATAGAAACAGTTGTGCAGCAGAAAAGCTATTACTTTTAGCTTAAATTTGTGAACCGACTTCAATTGTTTAATGTCATCTGGCAATGCATTGTGAAGTAACTTACATGTATTCTATGTGGATTTATAATAGTGAGCTGTTGATACTGATACTTAATGAGCGTGATGTTTATATGTGCTGTAATTATAAATATTAGCATCATATTATTGCATGAATATATGATGTTCCCAGTAACTTTTGACAAATATTTCAGATTCGTAAATATATAGGCAAGGCAGTGGTAATATTCCAAGCTCAATGAAAAGAGACTTGCAAGGGTAACACCGATGGCATTTTTTCATTATTCCAATAATTTTCTTTTGCAATCTAACAATCTGAGCACTACATGATGAGTTTCCCCAGAATTTTATACAATATCTCAGGCGGGAATGCACATTTGCAAAATACTCGCTGCATGAAGGCTGACAGAATTTGAAAGAATTCTGAATGCGTGACGTTGTGTAGTCAGAGACCACTTTTCATTGATTCTTGATATAGAAGAATGGATTGACGGCAAAATCCATCTGTAAACAACGCTTGCTGCAAAACCCTAAGTAGATGATAGTGTAGTGTATAAGCCAGAAACACCAGGTTTAATTTGAATGAAAAAAAATTAAATGTAATACGACTATATTCAGGCTAGGAAATCAAAGATTACGCGTTGTTAGGGCAACAAATAAACAAATTATAGTATTTCATGTTCGGATGTCAACAGTGCTGGACATGGCCCCGAATATATAATATGCGATAAATGGAAGTAGACTTTGAAAGTAGTGATTCTGTGGGAAGGTTCCATTACGACCGACTTCTTGAAGCTTCCAACCGACTTCACTGTAGCCTAACAAAACCACCAAATCTGCTTTAGGATCCCCCTTAGATTTTCTCAATTGTTCTGGTACTTGCACAAAAACTCTACTCCCATATAAATGTAAATGTTTTGTGTGTAGGGTTTCTTTTGAACAAAATTTTGTAAGTTGTTTTCTTTTCAATAGTATTAGCTAATGTTCTATTTTTAAGGTATGCTGCCGCACATACCACTTCTAGCCAAAATGTTCTATCTACTTTTGCTTCAGCTAATAAACATCGCAATATGTCAATAATTATTCTGTTATATCTTTCAGCCGTACCGTTCAATTCATGTACATAAGGTGTACAAGTATTCAAAAAAATTCCTTTTTCTTTAATCAAATCATAGATTATTTTTTTCAAATATTATTTCCGTTATCTCATCTCAATTTTTTAATAGTTTTACCGGACAATTTTTGACTTCATTTATGTATTCTATAAAACAGTCATAAATTTGATCTTTAGATTTAATGGTATAAACTCCACCTGTTATCATCAATAAATGAAAGAAAATATCTTTCTCCATTAAAACCTGCTGTTGCATGAGGCCCATTTAAATCAGTGTGAACAATTTCTAAAATTTCTTTGGCCCCGCTTCTTTTGTGATCAAAAGATAAATTATGTATTTTATTTTCAATACACGTCTTGCATTTTATAAATTCTGATTCTAATTTTTCAGGTATGCCATCTAGTAGTTGATCTTTACACAATGTTTGCAAATAGTTAAAATGCCCTAATACACGATGCCACTTTTCTTTTGATGTAATACCTCCTTTATTCTCACTCGCGATCTTTACATTAGCTTCTTTATAATTGATTGAACTAGTCATTTTATACAATCTTTCTTCTTTCCAAGAAATCGCAATTAACTCATGATTTTGATTAAAAATTGTTGAATTATTACCTACTGATACAATTTTGTGATTATCTGTGATTCTTGCACAACTAATCAAATTTCTCAACATAAAATACAATACACATTTCAATTGGAATTTTTTTTATCACAAACTTAAAAATAGCTATTACATGTCTGACTTTAGTAGATTTTAAAAATTTACCATCTCCAATTTTAACATCTACAGTTGTTTTTTTTGAAAATTACACTATCAGAAAAATATTCATCATTATTAATTACATGATCTGTACAACCACTATCAAGTAACCAATCAATTTGTAATTCAATTTTTTTAACCGTCACTTTACACATCACCATAGATTGAATTTCTGTCGGAAAACTATACATACTGTGTACATTAAAATTTTGAATTTTTTGCGGCATCTTCTTACAACTAGAAAATTGAAAATAGAGGATTTTCCTCAAATGAAAGTTGTTTTTCATTGTCAGTTCTTTCAATAAGGTCATTTACAGATTTTTGAACATTTTAGCAGTTTTCATCCAATATTCCCGCAATTAAAAAATAATGAAAGACAAGATTTTCTCAAAAATGGTTTCAATTTTTTCTTTAAACTTGTGGTATGTGTAGTGTTAAATGTACTCTATGATAATGGTACTGTACTATAATAATGTACTCTATGATAAATGTACTCTGGTCAACTACCTTCAGGTTCTATTTTTATTACCCCAACCACAGAACAAGAGGTATCAAAAAATATAAATGGTATAAGTAATAAGAAATCAGCGAGTGTTGATAAGATTTTAATTACAGTAATTAAACGTATAGAATCTATCATCCTTAAACCATTAACTTATAATCAATAAAAGTATAGAAACAGGTACATTTCCAGATCATTTCAAAAAAGCCTAAATAATCCCGATTCATAAATCTGGTGAGGATAGGACAACAAATTACCAACCAATTTCCTTGATTTCTAATTTTGCAAAAATTTATGAGAAAATATTAAAAATTTGATGAGATAATTTTATAACAAAACATAGTATTATAAATCCATTCCAGTTTGGCTTCCAGAAGAGAAAAAATACCGAAGATGCAATAAAATACTTAACAAATGAGATCAATAATGCAATAGATAAAACCATACCTTGCGTTACTGTTTTCCTCGATTTAGCCAAAGCATTCAATACCGTAAATCACAGTTTACAACTGAGGAAACTATACAACTATGGTTTCCGAGGTATTTCGTACGAATTGCTCAAAAGCTACATTACAGATCGAAAACAGGTGGTCAAACTAAAAAATGTTATCAGCAATGAGAGAACAGTTACTTGTGGTGTTCCACAGGGGACAATACTGGGACCACTATTATTCATAATAAATATATATATATATATATATATATATATATATATATATATATATATATATATATATAAATAACGTGTTTGAGGTATTACCAAGAGGGGAATTAGTGTCCTTTGCCGATGACGCTAGTATTATTGTTCAAGCTGATTCGTGGAAAGAGGTTTTATGTAAAGCAGAAATAACATTAAATCTTATTGCTAAATGGCTACAGAACAATTATCTTAGCTTTAATATACAGAAAACTGTCTTTAAAACTTATGGAAGTTATTTGGATAGTGTTCCAAATCAGTGTAATTTAAAACTACATGTAGATAATTGTAACGCTATTCAATGTAACTGTCAAGAGATAGAGAGAGCCTCACTTGCGAAATACCTGGGTATATACATTGATTGTAATTTGAAATGGTGACAACACATATCAAAAATCGTGAATAAATTAAGATATCTTATAATTACTTTCTACAAACTTTCTAAAATATTTAATACAAAACATTTATTAATGATGTACTATGCATTCTTCTGGTCTCTGGCAACGTGCGGTATAATTGCATGGGGGGAGAAAATTCCATGAAAATTCCATTAAACCACTGAGTGATATACAAAAAAGGATAATTAAATTGATTTTCAAAAAAGATAGATCATCTTCCTCTGAAGTCTTATATAGGGAACATAATATAATTATTATCAGAAAATATTTCTTGGAAAAGGCTCTTAAGGAAATGTTCAATTACTTGCAAAATACCTATGAGCGTGTACAATATATTAAAAGAATAAATACAATACAACCTCCGATTGTAAACAAGGACATTGGCTCTCGAAATTATGTTTACGTGAGCTATAGTGTTTTCAATATACTTGGCAGAGATCTCAAATTATTAAATATAAAGAAAAAAAAAAGAAAAAAAAAAAAAAAAAAAGGTAATTAGACAGTGGCTAATAAACTTAGATAATAAATCTTTCAAAACCATTGTCAGATGAAGCATCTGTGTGTATATATTACATTCATTTTATTTTAACTTTGAAAAATTATAAATATATTATGTAATCTGCGTTTACATCTTTCCTACTGTATGTTCATTAATACCATTATATAAAATTACAACACATTTTATCCTCTTTTTTTTTCCTTTATTTTTTATATCTTTTCTTTGATTATCCTTATATCTTTATATATATCCATTTCTTAAAAAAAATACATCTATGAATTGTGAGATATGAAATAACAATATTGCGATTACAGGTTCGCACACAGGCTTTTAGCCTCAGTGAGATGCGAAATTATATTATATGTTTATATATATATATATATATATATATATATATATATATATTGTATCTGTTTAAACAACCTGAATAAATTATTATTGTTACTATAAGGCATTAATGCCATGTTGCTCTATTCTTTTGTAGTTTTTTAAAATTCACAAGGAAAGTAATTTTTTTAAACTCCCCCCCCCCCTGTCATTTATACTTACATTAGCAGCTATCTGTTTACATTATTATATTTACGAGTACAAGAGCGATAAATAATTTCAAATATGGTTTCTCAAAAACTCCACACTTCTCTGTGAAAACTGGCTCAAAATTCTGCATTTTCAGAAATGCTCAAACACCATTTTCTCATAAATGGCTCCAATTCTTCAAACTTTTCAAATTTTTTTTAATGGTGCCTAGCCGGTTAGCGCTTAACCCTGACCATTATTCGAAGTTGCTCTTTAATTCTTTCGAAGAATATTGTAAAACGCCAATATAAAACAGTTAAATTATTGTTAATTTCTATTAAATTGGTAGCTAGAAAAGATATTACTTATATAGGATATATAACTACAGACCTCAACACTGAAAAACAGAATTATAAATGACAGGTTATCAATGAGATGGGAAAAACAGTATATTCCAATGTTCCTACAAAATGTCTTACCTTTCAAAGTGACTTGCCAACCTAGGGGAAGAAGAAGGATGATTCAACAACACTGTATGAATGCTCTAAAACAACAAAAATTCCATGAACAGTACATGAACATTAATCTCTAAGAAATGTACAGCAACAATGAACATTAAGAGGTTACATACCTGAAATATAAATCGAAGATGTGATCTGTTAAGGTGTTGGGTCAGTAAAATTTTCAAGAACTCCACAGCAGCATGCCAATTGCCACGCAATATAGAATTTTGAATTTGTTTACCAGTATACAGAATACTATCAACAACTGTAAATATAAAAGATTTATTTTTACCAATTAAATTCATCCAATGGAAGAATACACAACATTTTAAGAAAAAATTTCACATGAGGAAAAAAGGTGTGTGGCTTTTGAAATCTTTTTGTAACAGTCAAATGTATTTGGTGACCTTAGAATCTTGTTTACTGACACTATTTTAGAGAAATCAACCAGTAACTGCGTACATTATAATTTTTATTCACTACTGGAGAATCCATTTTAAGAGGAAATATTGATAGTAGTTGTGGTGGTAATAATGAGGACAATTACAAAAACTAGTGCCACAGAAAGGCACACACTTGCTCATTCTAGTTTAGTTTTCTAATTTCTTTGGTATGAGCTAGCTTTTTGGTTCTGCCTCATCCTGCCAGCTGCCATCTATCGCTACCCAAACTACATTTTTTCCACATTTTTTCAATTTCTCTTTACCTTAATTGCAGGACTGACACATGACTAAGTAGGTAATGGAGGGGTACAACCTTGTCCTACAAATTATTTTCCGTTGAAATATTTGGAGTAGTTTCTGAGAAAATGTTTGAGCATTTCTAAAAATTTTGTAGCTAATTTCCAGCAAAACTTTAAGAATTTTCAAGAAACTTTGTAAGATATCATTTAAAGCACATGTACTCACTAATGCAATGATTCATACAAATTGCAGGTAGTGTAAATATTAATGACATGAGAGGGATGTCAAGAAAATAGAATAGTGCAATTATTGAAAAAACAAAAGAATTGGACAGAATAGCATTTATGTTATATTTTACAGTACAATAAACACTAATCTTTCCAAAAGTTTACAGAAAAAAATTAGTATTTCTGAGACATTGATTGTTTTTTAATATTCCCCACACTTCACACAATTGCTTGAAAGTTTTCAAAAAAATGTATATGGCCTTAATGAAAGAACCAATTATGGAAAAGAAATTTCATTTAAAGGAAAACACTATCTTCAATATTATAGTTGCAGGATGGTATCAAAAACAATTCAAACTTTAGCAATTTACAAAATTAACAGTGAATAACTCTGAAACAATTTTCAGAGTTAACAGTCAAAATTAGTACTATGCCTTCTTTATAAGTATTTAACTCTATTCTTACAAATAATTTAAAGACAAATTTGGGGGGGGGGGGGGGGGCAGGGCCTTCGTGTATAGAACACAACTTAATTTAAGGAATGTTTTTCACAAAGGTTCCAGTCCAGACAGATCGACAAAGGAATATTCATTTTGGAAAAAAAAGTCCTATGAATAGTTTAGACTTTAGAGTTGTCACAGGTAGACGGACTGATAGACTGATGGATGTTTTGAAAGGAAAACAAAGCCTACGCAACAAAAACAACAACACTTTCTATATCAGGGGAAGCCAAAGTGAGTATTTCTGTTGAAATCTCAAAATTGATTTTCCATTGCACTGTATAACTTTCTCTAAACATACTCTGTATAAACGTACATATATGAGAAAGTTATAAATAAGTATAATAGTATAAATAAGAATAATAGTCAATAAGTATTTCACTTTACAAGTGATGTCCAAGTTGGAATAAAGTGTGTTTACTGTCCAGATGTTTAGGAATTTTTCAGATTCACTCTCAGAATTGCTCAGAACCACAGTAGGTACCCTGCATCAGGAGCCATTACATTTTCAAAATAAATTTTTTAACTCACAATTTGTAATAAAATCGGGACAGAAAATAACTTAAGTAATTTTCCTGATATAAAGGATTCTGACTTTCCTGATGTGAAATATTCTGAAGATTCTATGAAACTATGGACCAAGTTAAAAGTGATTGGTTTGCTAAGTCTTCAGATAGTGATTAAGAAAGTACTACTTCTAAGAGTTATACACAGTAAGAATAATCATTGTTATAAGACTGAAGTTCCTAGCAAAAGAAGTCAGCCATGAAAACATAATTAGTAAGTATTGTGTCAAGCCTTGCTTTATACTCCTGACATTGAGAAAAGGGATGCCAAAAGTGTGGAAATAATGAAAAGATAAATGTACAATTGAGAACATTTTCAACTGTTTGTGTAATTTACAAATTCAATCATTATTATATATGTTTATCTTAACCCTCCAAGGATGGTAATTTTGTCCCCCAAAATTTATGTTAATTTCACATGAGGTGAAATTATAGGTACCTTCTGCAATAGAAAAAAATACTAAACATTTTTTTCTAATTAAGGAGCCCTTTGAGGACCTGTGACATTAATGTCACACGTGCTTTGCGCTATTTCGCTCAGGAAGCTGACAAAAGCAAATGATATAATACACTTTATACCTAAAATTGAAAAGGTTTTAATATTATTACAAAGTTTAAAGAATTAAAATTGAACTCGTAAGTATTCTGAAATAAGATGTCACTGGTATAGACAATTTCACATGTTAACAAGTGTTACACTTGACGCAAAGTCCTACAACACTTGGTAAACACAATGCCTAAGAATTTTTTTCTACTTTACATAAAAATCGGTCAAACAAATCACATCTGATTCCTGCTTAAATTTTAGTGCACCTTGGTGCTTGGAAGGCTGCTCCAACCAGTGATTTTATGGGAGTTTTGTAACATGTTAGGTACATCTGCACGATTTCTCTACTGAAAATTAAGTTTCACTACAGAATTACCAGCATTGTTGTATAGAATTTAAGTGTTGTTGACCACAACATTGAGTATCCAAATAAATAATGCTCAATATTATTCTTTACTTCGCATTAATACCCTATAAAGGTCAATATCCTCAACCATGCCATCCATACCGTCTATAATTTTATTGTATGCCTTGATAATATTCGTTGTGGCACACTTATAATTTTCTTTTCAGACTGACTTCTTTTAACTGGCTTCATTTTCATCACTCTTTACCCCGTACAAGTTGCTTTAATTTCTTTATTGTCGAACTACTTGCATAGAAAGATGACATTTTTTCTATAACGCTTTAAATGGTTCCCTGTGGCTTTTTTTCATTTCTTTATTACAAACTAGAGGAAAATATGGGGCACTCTCTTTGGGTGAATCGTACCCGTTTCATTATAACCCCTTTCTTTTAGGTTCCTCAACAAGTTGACACTGGTTAACAAATTGTCTGCAATGTGTTAAGGCTAATCTTTTTCATCAGAAAAATTGTCTAGGAATGTTATAAGCAGAGCATTTGACTCCAAATATTCCATCATATATTTTATTTCTACCAGTTTGACTTTTCTCCAGATAAACTTCGAAATACCTTCTGCTTCATCTACACTGTTTTCATCAGTCATTTTGGCTCCTTCAGGAGGAGAACTAAAGATGTCTAGTACTCTCAAATCATTGTCTTATTTCTCACCCTGACTTGCATTCAACATTTAATGTTGTAAAATATCTTAAACAGTAAGACCATCTTGTAAAATATCGAAACAGTAAGACATCACATCTACAAATTATAAAAGAACTTTAAATCGACAAATAAATTGGCTGAAGTATAGTATACAGTATAACTTATGGAAGAAAGTTTAAACCAGCACTTCAAGCCGCTCCGGTAGCAACTGTCAAGTTTGAATTCTGGAGGCTTCATGAAAAGTGATTTCTTATAAAAATGAATTGGTAATCATGCAGTGGATAAACTCAAGGATGTTTATAGTGAACACAAGGGCCGAAGGCGTAAATTCTACCAGAGTGCATAGCATAATTAGGAGACCCCTCCCCCCGCTGCCGCGCTTCTCTGAGGATGTACCATGTACCCTACTATAACCAATAATTTAAAAAAAATGAAAGCAACATTGCTAAGTAAAAATTTAGATTAGTTTCATAACCATAAAAAAAGTAGTGCAAAAGACAAATGTATACATCTCACATCTAAACACAAGTCTTGAAATTAGAGACACTTTGTATTTCAATATTATTTCACAGTACACTGTAAACTAACCATTTTTATTCAATATCACAGAATTTCAGCATAAACAAAAAAATAATTGTACTTAAAATTCTATTTACTAGATTCAGAGTGCAATGCACAGCATAGTTAATTTTGAAATGAGGCTGGTAATGACAAACTCAGTTACAAATTATATGCAACAGAAGAAGTGATTCTTGGAAACTCCCTGAGACCAGACACAACTTTGTGATGATTAGACAAAACCTGCAGAAGTTGGCGGCTGACAATTTCAGACATATTTGCTATGTTGTGTATTCGTTCTTGGAGGGTAAATTAAACAGGAATCAGTCTTTAGACATTGAACTAGTTCAATTATTTCAAAACTCCTCCACCATTCAATATCTCTAACACCAAATATCCCCTCTAAGCCCAAATGACTAGTACCCATATTGGTTAAAAAAAGGACATGAGACAGGTAAAATCGAAAATATTAACTTCACTGATATCCAGAATTTGGAATATTGAAGTTTACATTAATCATAAAATGTATTCATTTTTTGTAATGTATAATAATGGTTTGAATTATTGTGTCAAATTTTATTTTCAAATAGAAAAAAATGTACGAATACAAGGCAATTAAAACAATCCTATAACTAACCAAAAAAGTTACTGAGCTGATGAGTTGCACTGAATTTGATTCCCTTTGAAAATGTGGTCACTACATATAACAGTTATATAAAATTGAATTTTGTTCAGTTTTACATAAGTGTTAAGAGAACTATCCACAAATATACAACAATAGTTTAATGTAATTGTTCAAAAAGCAAAGTATTACATACCTCTATATCTATTTCTCAGTTTGCCCCAACTTCCTGGTCCATAAGTAAAATTTGTTTTTGGAATGCCTTCATACTGATGAGGTTTAGTGAAGTATGATAAACGTCGTAACTGGGGGGGAAAAAAATGTTTTTGAACATTGAAACTTGCTTCAACTTTTGGCACATGCTTAAGAGTAAACATCACCTACTTTTTTCCTAACACTAGTGATTAATTAAAAAGGTTGAGTTAAGAACTCAGCCTCTTCGTCACTTCGGTGGGATTAAAACTAAAACATACAAATAAGTATAATTTTTTAATTACCCACTCCCGTCTTGTCCATGAATATGTGATCTCGTTTCTGTTAGTTTTAAGCAGCCATTCAGGAAATGCAATCGTCTTGGCAGGCTTCTTCCTGGACTTGGAAACTATTTTAGCCATAACCAAGAATTACTACAGAACTATTGTTCTGCTGAACACGTGATGGCTCAACGATTTCAAAACACGGATCCGCAAATGTCTGCACACCCAACCACACCAACAAATTTGTACTCCCTACACACCATGCAGTAAGTTAAAGATTTATGTCAAGTTATATTACGTTTCACAATGTAGATTCCACATGATCCAAAGAGTATTGATGTAGATTCCACATGATCCACATTGCGGCCTTTCAGGTCCTGGCTAACGCATAGTCTAGAAGGCAGTGAGTCTGTCATTGAGTTTCCTTAGTGTGGTCACGTAATGAGTGGTGTGGTTGTGGATTGGGGGTAGATTTTGTTTTGTGTCAAATGAGTAAGTGTGCGATTTCGAGGAAGAAGAATTAGGATTGTGTGAACTATAAAATTGTAACAAAAAAATCATATATTGGATGCATTTGGTAAATCATTTGAAATCAATTTAGTTATTTAATGCTTAATGTTAAGTCATGATTGGCAAATACCTGTAGTTATTTCGTGAATGACAAAGCTAATACTGTGATTGCGGTGCATTGATTGAATCAATGTACTGATCGAACTATTTATGTGAGGTTAGAAACGCAATTGCATTACGATTGGAGCTGTTGAGACGTTCTGGCGAATGCATGACTATCAACTGAATTTACTTTCAGTTAGAACTTTCATTTGAAATGGCTTGTAGGTTAGTAAGTATAGAGAATCCAATTTTCACCTTAAGTGGACTTCCTACTTACATCTTGACCAATAACTTTAAATAGTAAATTGTGGTAATAACACTGAATCATTGCATCTTATGTTGTCATCATAAATGTATTTCATTTCTTTTTTATTTCTGGTTCTAGTGCCATGACACGAACTGCAAGGTGTCCTCATGTCAGTTACCTGAGTGATTGTAGTCAAGCAGATATAGAAAGAGCCAAAGAGGTAATTTATTTTTACATATGTTAAATGTTTGTGTGACATAGGTTTGAAATCACAATTATAATGATTATTTGCAGATTTCAAGATGTTCAGAATGCAGTTCACAAGGTCCTAATTTATGGCTTTGTTTACACAGAGGGTGTTTACGTATTGGTTGTAGTGAAACCCAGAATGATCACAGCACTACACATAATAAGGTATGATTTAACAGTTATGGGTCAGTTAATTGAGATATTGAACATAGCATTTTCATTACATACTTTAATATTACCATAAATGATCAACTTATTTAAATTTATGAGATGTATTTTTTTTGTAATCCAAAAAATTATACCCATTTCACTAGGCAGTAACTGATCTTGAATATCAAAACAGAAGGAACAGCTCTTTAAAAATAGGATATAGATTCTAATACATACGAAATCAATTCAGGCTTATTGGTTTTTATTTTTCAGAATTACAGATCCCACTGTTTACATTTAAACTTGACAACACTGCGAGTGTGGTGTTATTTGTGCGAAGACGAAGTATTTTTAGATCATTCAGATTCTGTTATGACTCGCTCATCCTTGCCAACCATGAGATATGGTCCTGCAGATTCTGGAGATAGTAGTGACAGTGAAGATAGCCGGGAAGACAATGGGAAACCACGAGGTTAGATTTCTAAATTACACAATTGTTTTATCTGAAAATTTTTCAGTGGAATTCACTTATTTCTAGTATTTGAAATTGAAAAATGATATGTTGGTTCCAAGAAGAGAAATTGGGAGTGTAGAAATTTATAACTTGTATTTATATCCTTACTTTATGCTAACACATGATATAGAAGAGGAAATGTTTGTAAAGAAAGTGTTTATTACTGCTATTATTTTGAATTTGATTGTAGGTTTGACAGGTCTACAGAACATAGGAAATACTTGCTACATGAATTCAGCTCTCCAGGCTTTGTCAAACACTCCACCATTAACACGATTTTTTCTGGATTGTGGAGCCTTTCTTCATGGGAAAGGTGGTGATAAAAAACCTGGATTGTCAAAAAGTTACCATAGATTGGTACAAGAAATGTGGCACCGGAAACGACCTGGCTACGTTGTACCATCTGGGATTTTGTATGGAATAAGAAATGCAAGTATTGCAGTTTGATGTTCAACATCAGGTGTTGGTGAAATTCTGTTCAGATTTTAAATTTTTATATTGAATACTCTACTCCCAAGTGCTGGTTCGGTGAGTGCTCAATGCTGGGCCTATGAAACAAAGCATCATTTTTGCTTCATATTTCAGTGTACATACTACAGAAATGAGGAGGATGCACATTCGTTGTGCAGGAGGCATTTTAAAAATACAAAACGGGTCACAGCACAGCAGTTTTCGTCTTTTGTTTGTGTGGCCACAGCGTTTAGTTGCAGTTCTAGAATGGCTGTGGCTAACACAATATGATTTGATGTTTTCAATAAAAAGTGGGTTAAAGTAGGGTACACGGTACACCCTCAGAGAAGCGTGGCGGCAGGGAGTAGGGGTCTCCCCGTGCCCTCCCCCAAATTACGCTATGCGCTCTGATAGAAATTAATAAAACATACGATTTTCATGGCTTGCCCTTCATACCTTGCCACATTGTAATGACAATTTACTTTCAACAGCAAGTTTTCTCACTTTGCTCGCCCGGATCCAAGTGTCACGACAAGCCTCAAGCCTTCACATTCACTATAAACATCCTTGAGTCTATCCAAAGCATAATTACCAATTCACTTTTATAAGAAATCACTTTTCAAGAAAGCCTCCAGAATTCAAACAGCAGTTACCGCCAGAGTGGCGCAAAGTGCCAGTTCAAACAACATCTATAAGTTGTACCGTATACTAGGTTTCAGCCAAAAGATTTAACAAAATCATAATTCCACTTGTGTAATTTAGGGTAAATGAGTCTGCAGTGACTTACAAAAGTCTATTTGTTTACTTAATAGTACTGCTATGTAAAAAGATTTCTATTGTAAGATATTACATTTGAATGAATCTGTACTTACCACAGAATTTTGTAAAACTTGACAAATCTGTGTTACATGATGTTTTTAATCCATGGACAGAATGTAAGATTCAAATGTTCAATTTTTTAACATGACATCATGGCAAAAATGTCTTCAGACTTCAAATTTTTCCGTCTGCATGGATCAAATGAGGAGCAGGTTTATCAATTATTAATTTAACTTTCTTATTATTTTCATCCACTATTGACATGAGATAAGGCAGAGAAATACTTAGAATAAGAATTATATATAATTGTCTGTCAAATGTTTAAGGTGAGCAGCTATCTTTTGTAATGACAAATTTTTGAGAGTTTAACATTGTCTTTTTAGGTACATCCTATGTTTCGTGGCTACCAACAACACGATACACAAGAATTTCTACGATGTTTTATGGATCAATTACATGAAGAATTGAAAGAACCTCTTGTGGATAGTTTCCCTGATCGTTATAAAAATATTCAAAATCATGGTAAGATTTTGGGTGGACTACTTACAAGAAAATTACATGGGTCAAATTATTATAACAATATTGATAAACATGAATAATAGAATGAGTTTCTTCTGAGGCAGATGTAAAGGAAATCCCCCCCCCCCAATCCTATTAAACTTGTCAATCAAAAATTCATATTATTTTCAGTATTTTATATGCAATTTTGTAGTGTTTTGAAAGAAAATTGAATAATCATAATAGTTATATACCTTTTTTTGAACAGTCCCTTACCAATCAGGGGACTCCAGCATAGTTTTTTTTTTTTTCCATTGAATTAATTGAGGTAAGCATATTGTTACTGATTTAGGGCTTTTATTGTTAAAACCTTTTCCAACCCTAAGTGATAATTTTGTGTTTCAACATTTATTGGATATTTACAAAACAAATCAAAATTGTCATCTTGTAATCACTTCATGGGAACACTTGTTTTCTTGCAGCCATGCCTGCCCTTAAAGATATTGATGTCTTATTTTAGTTTCTGACAATAGTTAGGTGTGCAATCCAAACAACATTGTGAATGTTGAACTAGTTCTTCGAAATATGACCTGCCCCTTTGTGAAGGACAGCAAGTTCAAAAGAATTTTAAAATGTTAATTCCCTTGCCATATTTCAAAAACAAAAATATTATAACATAAACTTGCAGAAAATGATTGTAATATATGACTACACTAGTTGAGTCCAGCAGACGTTCTGCCCTTCATCTCCACCCCCAGCAAAAATTTAATAGAATGTGGAAAAAGATCTCATCCTGAAGATGATGGTGTGAGAATTGTTTCTTTAAGGCCTGTGACCTCAAAGTTTTAGTTTTTAATGCCCTAGAATGCTTCATATAGGAGTTAGTTAATGATATAGATTCAAAAAATTCTGCCGAGTGTGTCGTGGGTTGCATTTCACACAAATATTTAGTTTTTATCTACAGTGCCATGTAGTGAATTTTTCCGACATTTTAATAGTTATTGTGCTTTTCGGGACAGATAAGTCCAACAATTCAGAGATAATTAAAATTGGTCCAGCCATCCAGCCAAGTCTTCTCTATGTAGCACTAGCACTAAGGGGAGGCAATGCCCCCCCACCGGGCTTATAGTTTTCTTAGCTTCTTTCATTTAGAAAAATTGATTTAAATATTTTTTATGTTCGAATTATGTAATTATTTAAACAATAATATTGTATAGTATTGTATCTACAGTACATAAATAATATACAATATAATAACAAATATGTTTACTATTTAACAAAAATCTACAATGGTCCCCCCAAAATGGTTAGCTGGATCCGCCCCTGCGGAGTGGTGTTTTACAGATACTGATACATTGATAAGCGACTTTTAAAATAAAGTTAGTCATCATTGTTTGACATCAGCGTAAAAAGTGAATTTTCTTTTTCTTCATTTTACATGTATACAAATGAATACTTTTAAGGAATTTGTTAATTTACAGAAGAGAGCCAGCAGTTGGCTCATTTTGATGATGGCTCAGATGAAGAAGATAACGTAAATGGTGGACATTCAAGTCAATCAGAAGGAGAATATGAAACATGTGATTCTGGAGTTAGTGAAAGGAGTTCTTTGAGTGATGAAGGAGAAAGGGGAAGAGCAGCCAATAAACGAAAGTAAGTTTGAATCATTTTTGTTTTAAGATTGCTTCTATAGTAAGCAATGTATTAAAAGAATGGAGAATGAATACATACCGGAGATAAAATATTTAACTATTCAGAAGAAGATAGTAAGAGAAATTAAGAATGTATGGTTGTATAGGAAGACGTTACAAGGGAAAGGCAGACATGCAAATCCTCTGTTACGGGACAAAATTTAAATGGAAGAATAATGTTTTTTAAGATCTAAGGCAATGAGGATGCAACTGAATTTGAGTAGGTCAAGTTGGCACTTTGTGATATTAGTCATAAAAGTTAAAAAGTTGTATGTAGTCTTTTGATATGAATCTGTGAGTAATTGCTTCTCCTTGAAGAACAATGATAGTGCAAGTTTCAAGTTATTTTTATTAGTGTCTGAAGGAGAATGTAGTGGCTCTTCAATGCAGATATTGCATAAACTGTAAAATTTTGAAAAACTTTGTTAGACAAATTCTCTCTTTTGAATAATTTTTCATTTTTTAAAATTTTAATTGATATTTGTGACTTCTTGCAGATTATCTAGGTCACCATCACCTCCACAAGAAAGAATGCGTTCAAAATTAACTACACCATCTTCTAAGACCCATGGATCATCACCTAGTTCACCTACCCGCCCTAATCGCAAAAAACAACCAATGAAATACAGAAGTATAATATCTGATGTCTTTGATGGCAAAGTCCTCAGTTCTGTTCAGTGCCTTACTTGTGATAGGGTGAGTGTTATTGACATTTTACTTCTTATTTTTAGACCCTAAAACCTCCAGTTTTATATTCAATAATAGGCTAAGGTGAAAATAAAATAGATTGAGTTCAAATTTTAAATAAGCATTTTCAGTTGAAATGAAAATAATTTTTCAGAATAAATTTGAATTTACTTCATTTCTTTTTTTGACTCACTTTGTCAAATGTAATCAGTATGAAACATTTTGTACATACTATCACAATCATATTGTCTGTCCAGTCATGTGAGCATTCTTTTGACACTCATTGGTGCCAAACCAAATTGGAGGGCCGGTATTAACTCATAGAATTTATTTCATGAGCGCTGGCTTAATTTGTGAGGGAGCTGTTTTACTCTCTATTCTTGCCATGCCAACTGGAGAATATTTGCATGATATCAGTCTTTGGTATTTATGGTCTGCCCCTTTACATCAATTTGAAGACTTAATTCACATGAATACATGTTGTCATCTGCTTTTCTAAATGATTTGTATCAATTCTTACAATTTTTAGTAATGATATTGGAAAAATGTAAATCATTTCTGAAGACTTCCCAATCTCCAACTACATGCACTGAACTTGCTCTTTGAGGCCAAATGGCTGGTGGAAGAATACACTTCGCAGAACAATGTGGTTCTCCACAATGCTCACCTGTCAAAAAAAATCATCTAAAAGCCTGAATGGACCATTCCAGAGAGATGTAATTCAGTGTTATGAAAATTACTGTAAGTTTGATCAAATTAACATTTCCAATATCAGACGAGTACTTTCTTGGCCTTTAATTAAGTTTTTCTGCATCTTAGTATTTCAATGTCCCCCTTGCAATAAAATAGCAGTGTGAAGTCTAAGTGGTTAATTATCAGCACTAGAGTTCCTCACAAGCGACTCCTGAGGTCAGTCAGAGTCTAAAACGCTGTGCAGACCATTTTAATTAATGGTATGAATGAGGCCTACATAGCATTTTAGACTTTCACTGACCTCAGGAGCCACGTGCAAGCAACTAGTGCAAATGCAAGTAGCAAGGAAGGGTGGGGATGAGACTCATTTCAAGTGACTTCAATCGCTTGTTTGAATCACTGACTCGGAAGTTGGCATCCGTTGAGCTCTCGCACTTACAAAACATTTCTCATATGATCACCGTTATTTCCTCATGAAAAGATGTTTTACTCGGGCGCTTTCTATTTCCTGGAATTCCTTTTAACCACATACTCTTGATTTTGTCTAGTTTTTAAAGTGTCATACTTTCGAGTTTTCCCAACTTCAAATTTCTTTACTGAATCCTTGACAGAACTGTTTGGTTGTATTCTTTAATTAGTATATTGTCTCACCAAGAGTTAACATTTTCAATTTGCTGCTTGACATCACAAACTCTGGATTAACACAACACCTGCAACTTGTCAAACTGAACAATAGTAAACCTGTAGAAGTACTAAACACAAAGCATGCATTACAAAACTGTGGAAGTATCACTCTGTGCCTCTGTCCTTCCTTCACATAGGGTTGTGAAGGTCAGTGCTATTCGAGCGATGGCTTTCGCACGAATAGCCAGGAACAATGATGTTTGGATGAGAACTCAAAAGTGTCTCTTAATACGAATATCACCACACTTGCAAGTCAATGGTTAATTTTAAAACAATATTTATTTTCCACTTTATACAGAAATTTTAACATTGTCGTACTAAAAATTCCTTTCCGTTTCTGTGCTAAGCTAAGCAGGTTCCAGCTTATCTACTGTACATTGCATTGGAAAATAGGCCGTTCCGAGTATTTTTCCGGCGATGGTAGGTTTCAGGGTTTGACATGTTTTATTGTATTTACCAAACAAATTAATCTTTCTGAAAAGAGGGGAAAATATGACAATTATTAAATATCTACAGAGTAATTAGAGAGTAATGTTCTTTAAACATGATAGAAAAGATTTCATGAATACTGTACACAACCGTTAAATAAATGTTTAATGGAAATTTACTAATGTTGGTGGAAACATTAAAATGCATGTTGCATTTATGCAGCAATGGGAAAGGATTCTAATTTACTTATAGTTAATGATCATGGCCTTATATGAAGATGAAGTTATTTAAAAATTTGCTTGTAAATTAAATTTAAAAAAGTCATAATTTTATGTGAGATTTTGAGAATTTAAAATGTTTTTTAGTGTCTCCTGTTATCATAAATATGGTGCAAATTGAATGGATAGCAGCACAAATTCAACCTTTGTCAGAGATAGCAGTTTACCTAAAATTAATCAAGAACGAAATTAAGAGCGGCTATGCTACTGAAAAATGAGCTGTATGATGAAAAGGTTATTTAATTAGAAGCAGGGCAAGAAATTGTTTTTAATATAGTGATACAGCTGGTTACATAATCAGTAATCACAGGAGAATGCCGAACTGTGAGTGTGTGTTTGATGTACTAACTAATGGACATTTCAAAAAGATGTTTAAAGTCATTACCGATGAGTGAAAGATATACTAACATATACTGGATACACTAACCAGATGAGTGTGAAAATAACTTAAAAACTTAGAGCATTGGATAAAACAATACCAAGGTTCCATCAGAATATGTCACTGAAGAAAACCGTTTAATTAACAAACTTCCTATGGAGGCTGCAGAGATCCAAATCAGTGCTAGTACCATTTATTCACGAGACCAGACTGTAAAATTAGCAGTTATCTTGAGGGGGGAAAAAGGAAGTTGAAGAATAGAAAAAGGAAAGGACACAGCAAAATGGAAAACTATTCCCTGAACAGTTCATTGATTAACTCCTTTTCAGAAGATGTAGTGAAGAAGAAGAGACCTGCAGATATTACTACTGAACATTTCTGATACAACAAACTTCTACAGATGATATGGTTTTTAAGGAGGAAACTCCAGAGGCCAAATTTCTTTGAGGCAACCATATCTATTATTGAAACCTGAAACAAGTATGAAGAAAATATTCCATACATTTGTCATTGTTGACATTGTCAGAAAGTTAGGCTCGAATTAAACATACAAAAATATAAATTTTTGAGGTCAGAGTGAAATGTTGAACTCTGTGCCCAGCGCTGTACGGGGGTTCCAACATAAGAATCCAAGTTCAAGTAGTGCAAGTGAAGAACAAATTAAGATTTAAACTCTTGTTATTTTATGTAAAGAAATTAAGTAAGTCATATTATAATATTGTGGCTAAATGAGCACTCATTGACTTGGTTTATAGTGTGTGAAGACAGCAAAGCAAAGAAAATGAGAAATTGGATAAAGTGGACAGTATACCAGCAGGAAGCTCATCTTGAATGTTATTTGATGGGACTGCAAGTCATGTTAGTCAGAGACAGATCATTTTCTTGCACTCCTGAAATGTATGTTCCTGTTTGTGCTTTGTGCTCTTCTCTCTGTACTTCAATGATGTAGAGAGCTACCTCCAGTTTGAAGTTAGGTGTGATGAAGCAATACCAGTCATGTAAAGTTGTGAAGTTGCAGGCTGACAATTAAAGATTGAACACAAAATGAAAGAATTGGAATGGATACAGTTGAATCATGGCAGATATGATGTGGACATGATACTGGCCACAAATTTTTAGGGATTTGACTTCATACAAGGAATGGTAAGACAAGATTAAAAATAATTCAGGGAGAACAGTGTGAAAGAGGCAGTGAATACAGGACAACAGTAATTGTAGGGGGATAAAATTGAAGGCAGTAAAGTGGAAAGGAAATGCAAGGAAAGATACTTGGAATGGCAAAAGTACTTGCTATTCTACTAATGCTACTGTTGCTATTAGACCAACATTTGATTGACATTTAATTATTGTAGCTTGGAAAAATTGGTTTGATAACACTGCTATTATTTTGCATAAAGTGATTGAACTGGTGATTAAGTTTCACGCTGCTGAAATCAAATCTACAACCACTGTTTATATCACATTAGATTTTATACAACTTGGAATGACATTTCCAATTTTTTTTTTTTAAAAACAAACTTTTTTACCATTTCAGCCTGAAACATTGTGAGGCACACACAAATTTGAATTTTTTAAAAATTTCTGTATGCTCTTCATTAATTGTAAAATATTAAAACATAGAATAGGGGGAAAAAATATTCTAATTGATTATCCCATTTCAATACTACCTGCAACATTGCTGTAGTTATCAGGGAATATTGGGTAGATGTAGTAGTTCTTCTAGTCGATTTGGTTATAAAACAACATTTTTGGAATTCTTATTGAACTCAGATTTTTAACATTGACAACAACAAGACGACATAACGATTTTCTCGTTCACACTGAACTATTGGAGTACCAATCAGTGCAGATTGCATGACACTTTGTGCAGAAGAGCCAGTCATTCCTATGTCAATTTTTCTGCTTATTTCAATTCTTAATGTTAACTCACAAGTTTAGAATTGGCAGTTTTGATACCAAACCATTGTGTAAGGTATTTAAAAGTCCTCCCTCTCCATTCTTTTTGAATTCAATGTCAGATTAGGATTCCTGTTCAGTTTTGAAGTTGAAAAAAAGTTACATTTTGCAGGTCATTGTAATTTGGATAAATGATATTCTGCCATGCACATTAATCATCTTTTAAAGCTTGGAAATTGATCAGAAAAAATCCAGTGATACTGGCTATTTTCAATCAGAGTGAAATCCAGTTCATACATAACAAATTTGTAAATTAGATTTTGAATATTCATTCGAAATAAAATCAATGCATTATTCTGGCACCACCACTTTATAACAAAAAGGTACCGTTTGTATAGCGCAGGAAAAGTTTTGTATACAGTCTACATATTTCAGTTCTTCCTGTCATGCCAGGAAACTACGCCCACTGTGAGGAATAACATTTTACAGTGATTTTATTTGTATCCATGTGAACAATTGTGCGCAATAAAATGACATGATCAGTTTGGGCTGTTTTTCAGCGCAGCATCTTAGTTTGTTAGATATATAACTAAAGTGTACTGTGAAGAGAATATTGATGGCTTAGATCACATATATTGTAAGTCCAGTATTACTATTTTAAAGAAAACCACTTAGGTAAGCGTGCAGTTACTTATGGAGTGAAATATTTGCTTTCTGGGGAAAAATATGATCAATCTTCTATGGATACTTGCTAGTTAGATAAGAACAAGAGGTCTGTAGAAATGATATTAACTTAAAAATGACCATGATTGGATGTAAAATGATTTTTTCTATTAACTAAGCCACCAATATTCCATTCCACACCTTAACAGAACAAAATATTATTTAAAAACTTTATCTTTCACCTCCTCAAAAATCTCATTTCGCTTCCAATTCTGTTTTTCAATTTTTAAGAAATACTGAAGAATACCATTGTAACGAACAAATTGTTTACATGTACTGTAGTCGATACTTAAACATTTCTCAGAAAATGCTTTTTTAATATCTGCAGACACATTGCTTACTAGTTGCATTTTTTTACTCCTATCTTCATTTTGAAAAGCTAGCAAGTATCGAAAATTTCCTGCATTTTCTTTTGAACCTATGTAAATAACATCAAACAATATTTTTCCTGTATGCTCGCGTTTGTAAAAATAGGCAAATAATTCATTGAAGAGATCTATAAATAAGAAATCACTGTAATCTTTCTCAGAATTTGAATATTCTCTATCACTAAATAATGTTTCTTTTGAGGTGGAAACTGATGATCTATGCATAGAAATTATATGTTGTTTAAGTTCCATACATCGACCTTCCCAGAGACACAAAGGAACTAAACACTGATATAATCTGAAATTACAACTGGTTTGGTGAATTTGAATTTTATGAAGAGGAAGTTTATCAGGGCAACCATATTCTTTGTATTTACAATTATACTGCAGAGATTTAGTGAGAAGTTGTTCAACAAGATGGTTTCGTGCTCCAGTAAATTCATTTCTGCAGATAGGACAATTAATTACATTTGGTCTGCACGTTTCACAAATGTTATGCCCCTGGATGCACATAAATATCTTGGATTGAAATACATTGTAGCAAACAGGACACTCCATTAACTTGAGGGGATGAGCTTCAATGTCCTCAGCTGCCATTTCTTTAAGTAAATTTTAGGACTTCCTGCAAAATGAGAGGCAATTATATTTGATGCTCATGATTAATAGATATTTGAATATAAAAATCGTTTATGTACTTGAATTAAGTTAGTTGCATTCTTGAAAAATTACATTTACTTGTCACTGAATATGTCTTCATCTAATACTGCATTTTATCACAAAGGTATGTTGTAGAATTTTCATTTCATTGAAATTAGTTACATTCTGATTATTTAACCAGGGCACTGCAATTAATTTCAGTATTAATATGTCTACAATTTGTTACACCCCCTCCCTGTAATGGTAACTTCAAACAAATAGTGGGAATTGCTTTGTCTAGTATAGTGTTTGTGAAATGATTCCTTGAAGTCAACTGGGTGAAAGTGGTACACCAAAGAATCCCCTGATATATGTTAACAAATGCCATCCTAAGTAAGATAACTTTCAAGATTCCCTTTTTTGTGAAGTTAACTAACAACTGAAAAGCTGATAAAATACTGGAAGGATCGTTCCACACGAGTTTCCCCACTTACATTGGAGATAATCTATTACATTTCTTGGCCATACAAAACAAGGTAATTGTCAGATAATCAAACATTTAATTAATGCACTTACCTCCGGAATATCACGCAATTTTAAGGTTAGCTATCCGTGCCAAGCTTGTATATTAAATAATAATAAATCATATATATGTATATCTATTTGGTATATTTTTAAGACCTAGCCAACAGAATATATGTCTGAAAACTAGGTTACTATGAAATATATTCTTTGCCCAACTGTACTCAAACCCAATCGCGAGTTCTCTGAGCTAGTCTGAACTTCTCTTCACGTTGGTTATTGCGTAACAACGCAGTGATACCAATGTAACAAAGTATATTGCTACTTGTGACCATGACATCATGCTTATGACTATTGGTTTGGAAGACTATCAATTAAACTGTGTTAAGGTATATAATGCGATAATAATGATTAACAACCCTACCTAATAACTCCAGTTCTCGAAATCATTGAATTTGCTTTTGGCATTCATGTCAATATATTACGTAAATTATGAATAATGTTTGGTGGACGTGAGGGGTTTCCCCTGTACATCTTGTGTTTCAACTTCGGTTTTTATAACGTGGCGTGTAAGGGCCGTATTCACGATGGTATATCTCACGGTACATCGCGTCTTGCTGTCAGATGTCGCTTGATCGCGACACGAGTGCGCTGTGTGTCGTGACACGACCGAGAAAGGCGCGAAATGCCTTGAGATTTTTACATCGTGAAAACGCCTGACGTGCCATGTTAGAAAATCGTTTTTATTGATTTTGAAATTAATCAAGATTCCTGTGCGTGTAGCCATCCATTTCGTGATTTCAAAAAAGGGAATTAAATTTATTCTTCGATTTAAACGGAAAAGTTCTGATGATTGAGCAACGGGATAGTGTAACAAAAGCCAGCTGATCAAACGTCAGTTCGCCATATGAATTAATCGAACGATCATCATTTGTCTGGTACTGTGCATGCGCAGAAGATTGTTGCCGTCAATTGCGTAAGCTGTGCCATGCGAAACCTCCATGGTGGAAAGAGATTGCTGGTCTCTTTCGAATCGTATCCTACTTCAGCCAATGAGCTTCAAGCACTAGTTTACGTCACAATATTAGCGGAAATATTAAATGCCAAAATTATCACCTTGTACAAGTTATTGAAACGGGTATGTGAAGCACTTGATTACATATTGCATCTTTTATTTCAATTACACCTTCATCGTGGACTATTTTTGGTTGTTCCCATTGAAAATTGTCACTTTATGCCACTTTCTAAGTGTTTCTCAACACTTCTCGCTCTCCATGCGACATGGCGGCAAACGTCTGGTCTGGCTTTTCAAAGTGCCCGTGTTGTGGTTCGTGACGCAAACTGGTGCTGTGCAGAACGATCTAAAATTGGTGCCCCAGGGGAGCCCACCCATCTCTTTCCACAATGCAAAAGCTCCGTGTAGAGATGTCCTGAATGACGTTACGACGTTGACGGAAAAGTGTTGGGTGTCAAGTTTGGAGTGCACGTAAGCGATTCCCAATATAGAGAAGTAGTAAGCTTTTGGCTGCGTTATGCGATTACCGAGGTTTGTGTTTCTTATCACGTTTGCTGTTTATATGTTTGCTTTTTTTCAGCTTGTTTAGGTTCTGACAGCGCATCACGTTCTCTTTTAAATTTAATTTAAAGAAACAATGCTATCCCACCTTTTTAGTTTGAATATGGTTCGAAGAAAGTATTATCATTAGCGATGATACTAATGTGCTAATTTATAATAAAATGAAATGTACGAAACATTTGGATCTACGTGCCCTTTCATCGGACACAAAAAGTGCCAACGAATTTCGGGCCCCTGTGCTGTTCGGATAGCAGTGACAGCTACCGATTTTTTTTATGAACTGTAGGCTTTTTCAATATCAATTAAAAAAATATCATTAAGGGGCGAATTTTGATAACGTAAAATATTGCCAAACTGATCAATAAAAAAGTTCTTAAAGTGTTTTAAAAATGATAAACATTTTATTGAAAACGGCTCAGGTAAACGAACTGGAGTATCTTCCTGATATAATCTAGTCGTCTTCCTTTTGTTCAAGTGAATACACTGTCAATCTTTTGAGTTGGACTGTTCCTTACCAGGAAAATCTTTGTCTTTAGTTATCGCGAATACGATCGAATCGTCAATGGCGCCGATGGGCGTCACAGAAAGCTTGGATTGATATAGCCGGCCAACAGCCTTTGGTTTGGGAGAACAGTCCTCCATTGACGTCAATTGTGCTCTCGTCTTTCTTTGTATTTTAAATGTCCTCCTTTCAGTAAATTTTTAACATTTGTTATCATTTATTTTATCTTATGACTAACATTTGCTACACTATCGTTTATTGTTTAATTTATAATAGAAAACATGATTATCTTTTTCTGAACGCTAACACAAGCAGAACCATTTTTAACAGTTTTGGAGTCCTTGGGCATAGCTTAATTTGGGGGCGCCCTACTCTTACTTTAGCACCCCTAGTTTCTTTGAGTCGCTAAACGGAGACACTATCATGCATGCGTGTGCCCAGGCCCGTGTTACCAATCTCTCCTCCCCCCCCCATTTAAAGACACGTTTTGTATTAAAACGTGTCTTTATTTATAACATGTGTTTATTAAAAAACACTTGACTTCACATCACCGAGTGACATTCTCGCATCAACCAGCAACATTCCATATTATAAATTTCATCCCGACACATCAGTCCGTTATGCTAATTTATTTGCGTATAATTTAATTATACATCACTTTTATACGTTTTTATTTTATTTTTTGAAAACTTTAGTCTTGAATAATTTTTGTAAGAACAATGGGGCCTATCGGGCCCGTCCGTTAACACGGGCCTGGGCACACGCATGCATGATAGTGTCTCCGTTTAGCGACTCAAAGAAACTAGTGGTGCTAAAACAGAACCCACTTTCTCGCCGTTATTTTCACGCAAAACTACGTGAAAATTACCCGAATTTCCGAAAAATTGTATATGACCTTATTTCAAAATCTGTATTTAAGGAACGGATTTCATTAAGGGGAAAATCTCTATCTTTAATATTTTTGTTGTAATAAGACTGAAAAAATTTTGAACTTTTGCAACAAAACTTAATCAAAAACGATAAAACCATTGTTTTTTGTTGAAAATTTTGAAAAAGTTCCAGGGGCTTCATGTAAAGTACCCCCAAAATTAGAATTTGTTTCAAATTCAAAGGGCCGCAACATCAGACATCGCTTGGGGAATATCTGGTTTGGAGAAAATCGGCTGAACGGTTTAGCCGGTAGCGTTGTTCACAGACGGACAGGCGTTTTCTCGTCGTTCGATTTGTTGATATGAAGGGCTCACAAAACGTGGCTTCTGGCCACACCACGAGATGGAGGATTCCCCCCCCCCCTTAATTTAGCAACTGGATTTATCTACTTTTTCATTACCGGGACTCTGTAATAAGAGTTTTTCTGCCGGAAATTCAACGTTTTTCGCCCAGCATCACATAACTTTCTTTCTACTGCACAGCGAGAAAGTAAAATTTGTATTTGTCTATTTACATCTGACTCTTGGATGCTGCAATGCACAATGCTTGGGTATTGCGCAGAAAATCTTTAGGGCAATCAATAACAAATCTTCACTTCAGAAGACATATTGTCACTACTTATCTAAATATGCAATTCCCTTGTGAGGTTCTGGAAGACTCACTGGTCAAACTCTAAGAAGTTTTACACTCAGTAGAATTTCCTGTAGTCCTGTAGAAGTTCCCTTATAGTTATTACAAATAATTATTAAGGTAGGTATGAACTATACATTCTATCTTCAATACAATTTTTTTTATTTTTGCAGATTTCCACTCGTGTAGAGACATTTCAAGATCTTTCCTTACCAATTCCAAGTCGAGATCATATACATATGCTTCATCAGGGTTCGTTAACCCCACAAAAAGGAGGATTGTCTGCATGCTCTGATGTTTACACTGGAGAACAAGTAAGATATATTTAAGCAGTGCTTGATTTCTAAACATTTAAGTACCAGAACACATGACAAATTGATTAATTTTATATAAATTTGTTGTTTTTGTTTATTAATTTATCAATTAATAACTATAAATAACCTTTTTAATAAATATAATTTGAATTAATGCATATTGTAAATAATAGTATCTATATAATTATAATTATCATTATCATATCTGTTTCAACAATTTTCTTACTTTATTTTGTGTATATGTAGACATGAAGGAGGTCAATTAATCATAAATTCCTGTTCCAATATGTACTGCATATCTATTTAACGTAGTCGCAGAAGCCTCGAGTTCGTTCATACGAAATTTCGGGGGATATATTTTTGGAGAAAATCGGCAGCTGGTTTAGTCGTTCGCCTTTAACCACAGACGGACAGACGTTTTGCCGTCAATTGATTTTGCTGTTTCAACGACACATAAAACAGGGATTCCGGTTACACCACGCACTAGAGGAAGTAATTTAATATACATGGGAATATAATTTATCCACTTTTTCATTACCAGGGTTGGTCAATAAGAGATTTTCTGACGGAAATCGCCGATTCCGGCGCACGCTTTTACTCTTCTTACGAAGGGCGAGAAAGTAAAAACAGCTACAATTGCAGTAAATAATGAAAGTATTGTCTAGCCTATCATTTTTCAACTTTCCTGCTTTTTACGCTATTTGCATCCTCTGAAAAGTGTAAAAAGGGGGTTTTACTGATCGTTTTGCATTCATTGAAGTTAGTTCATCTAAAAATGAAAGTAATTAAGCATTTGTCAGCCCAATTTTTTCTGTATCATTTCAAACGTGAAGAGGTACTGGAACGCCATTCCAGTGCGTTCCCCCTCAAATCAAGCCTTGCATCAAATATAGTAATAAAAAATCTACAATTTATAAAAACATTTTGCTAGTGAAGAACTTTTAACTTGGATAAGCAAATTATAAGTCATTATAACAAATAGTTGTTGCTGGTAACATGTGAATTGCTTATAACATTTTTTGTCTTAAATCTATTAGATGCATCCTTGAAAGGTAGTTATTTATTCTGCATTAACATCAGAAGGCTTCTTTGCTCTTTGGTTTTATTCTGCATTAGCATCAGCAAAGGCTTTGTATCAGAAGTGTTGTGTAATACATACAAAATCATTGTATTTCGAAGAATATGTAGAAGAAATGATTATTGTTGTTGTAGGTTTAAAAAATTGCTTAATATTATTGCACTTAAATAGAAAAAAAGGTATTCAGTTTTGTGAAAAAATATATAGAACTGAATACATACATTATCCTCTCAAATATATTAATACATTCTAGTTACCTTTCCCAGGTGAATTTTGTATAGAATAGTTAATGAAAGGAACTGACAGGAAGCTATGTGCAATTCATCTGATGCAATTTATTTTGAGGAAAAATTTACTTCTGAAAAAGTAAAGAAGTTTCTAGAAGAACTATTCCCTTGTAGCATCAACCATGAAGTATATATGTTACGCCAGTCATGTATGAAGGGGAAAAGTCAATTTTGAGAAAAAAAAACTATGAAACCTAGAAACATAAGCTTTGCTATATAGTTGGAAAGAAAGTGCTTCAGTCCATAAGAAAAATTTTTAAAAATGAACTAATGGGCAATATTGTTAATGCTAGTAAATGTTTTTAGGAGTGAAAGCACTTCTAACATTAGTGCTGACAATAGTTCTTCAGTATTATAATTTGAGACATGAAAATGTTCCAATTTTTATTTTTTTTATTTTGAAGATATTGAATAGTGACTAAAATTACTTATTTATTTAATTATATTGTAGGGTTGGGTATCGTGGATTTTAGAATGGGTTCGCAGTTGGTTTTGGGGGCCTACGATTAGTTTACACGATTGTTTGGCTGCGTTCTTCAGTGCTGACGAGTTGAAAGGTGACAATATGTATAGGTATGTTTTTAAATTTACTTCTGAATTTGAGATTTAATCATGTGTACTACGAATTATAATTAATGAAATTAATTTAATAAACACATTTCAGTTGTGAAAAATGTAATAAATTACGTAATGGAGTTAAATATTCTAAAGTTCTGGAACTTCCAGAAGTACTGTGTGTCCACCTAAAACGTTTCCGTCATGAATTGATGTTCAGTTCGAAGATAAGTAATTATGTGTCCTTTCCTTTGGAAGGTTTGGATATGAGGCCATATTTACATAAAGGTTTGTTATGAAATTAATGGCAATGAAATATCTTTGTTTTTAATTCCATTAATAAGAAATATAAAGAAACATTATAATTTTTAGATTGTACATCACAAGTCACAAGTTATGACTTAGTATCAGTAATTTGCCATCATGGCACTGCTGGTGGGGGTCATTATACTTGTTATTCACTTAATTATATCAGCGACCAGTGGTTTGAGTTTGATGATCAGTATGTGACACAAGTAACTCCAGAAACTGTGCAGAACTGTGAAGCATATGTTCTATTCTACAAGTAAGTGTTTTGCAGGTAACCTTTTTTTTTTTTCGTTAGTGGAAGCCAATAATTTTTTCTTTGTGCTAGGAATTCTAATTTACTACAAATTCCAAGAAAGATGAAATAATAGTAGAATGTGACTAGGGTTGGTTCCTTAGTGCTATTATTTTCATCAAGAACAATTATTGAGTATAAAAAAAGGAAAATATTAAATTAAGCTTTTGATGAAATGATTGCATCTCAGAACTAACACACATGAATTGTTAAAAGAACATTTACAGTAATTCCATTAAAAATGTAAATCTTTATCATTATATTATCACTCCATTATAAATATTTTAAAATAAATATCAAAATAAGTTTATTTTTTGGGGTAAATTGTTCTTTACTTGTTTGTTTCAGAAAATCGTGTGATGTAATTGCTAAGAAAAGACAAAGAGCATGCGAACTAATTGATCTTTCTTCAAATGAACCCAGTCTTCAGTTTTATGTTTCTAAGCAATGGGTAAACAAGTTCAACACATTTGCAGAACCTGGACCTATTGATAATTCTGATTTTCTGTGCATTCATGGAGGTGTACATCCATCTAAAGCAGGACAAATGGATCAGCTTTGTACTATTCTTACTCAACCTGTTTGGGAATATTTATATGAAACGTAAGATTCTTCTCTTTCAAACTCGAAACACCAATTTATGAAAACACTATTTTCTAATAGAGCTTTAATTGATTGCTAATAACTGAGGCTCCAGTTTTGGTGCAGTTTAAAATGTGATAATATTCCATAAAGTAAGTACAGTCCAAAAATAAAAACATGAAGTTGAAATTTCCCTTTCTGATCTAGAAAACAAACAGTAACATGTTCAACTTATACAAATGCTAATGAGAAGTGGTAGATGAGAAGTGATGGACTAATTATACAAAATAATATGTTTGGAGAATGTATGATTTGAGTGGGCTCCTCTTTCTCAGGAGCAGGAAATAGGGCTTTGCTTTAAGGTTTCACCTTGGTACCCAATTCTGTGAATATCTTAACTTTATTTATTAATTTATTATTTCCTTTGTAATACATTGTGTAGAGTTCAAGGGAATGAAAGAAGAAAATAAATAAATAGGGAAGTCATATCTTTAGTAACTTTATATTCACTATTAAGAGACATTCAAAGAAAAAAATTAGTCCTAATTGGTTAAAAATACCAACATTGAGATAAGCAGTTCAATCCATTATTAATCATAAGTTATGCAGTATTCAGCACGTTCCAGAAACATGGAATTTTATGCAGTGCAAATATGCACAATATAATTTTTAAATAATCATCTAGACTGATAGAAAAAATAACTCATGACTTCTTCAATCAAGCAGAAGAATATGTAATGGTATAAAACTCGAAGCCCTATTAATAACCATTTTGTGTGAAGGCCTTTCTGTGTGTGCATGCATGCGTGCACACACTTCATGGATAGTTCACACACATGTTGTATGAAAATGTCATTTATGAACCATTTTTGAATGAAAGGTATAATGCGTACCTACTATTTTAAAACTCCTCCCTCCATCCACTCTCCACTTTCTCCCCTCCTTCTTTTCTTCTGCCATGAAAATTTGTTTTATTTTCTTTTAATATTTTTTTCTATTAATTAGTTGTGCTATTTCAATAGATAATGGACTTATCAAAGTAGACAAAATTTACGGTTTATGTAGTAACTCAGTGCTGAGCAAATGTTGCACACTTAGTCACAATTGACTCTATTACTCTACCTTCATTCACATTAGCATCCATGAATTTCTAGTACAAAATGTATATGACATTAGTTTGAAGAGGGTGTCATTGACAAAATTTGATAGACATTATTGGTTAAAAGTATTTTTATATGAAAAACCAAAATGATCACATGAAATTGATTGTATAAAATAAAATTTGATCTTTCAGTTTTGGAGGAGGACCAGCTTGCAACTTTCTCTATGCATGTACTGTGTGTTTAGAAGAGCAAGAAGCTCTCCAACGTCGAGTTAAACAGGAATTGGATGAATTTTTACAGCTGAACAAAGAATTCCAGGTAAGAAATACAAATACAGATTTTCTCTTAGTTTGATTTTTCTGATTCCATTTTTGCTATGTATTCCACAAATTTGTCCATTATTAAAATGAATGGAATTTCATTGATTGATAGGCAGATGAAAGCCCTTCTGTCATATATGCTATATCAATGAGTTGGTTTCGCCAATGGCAGAGTTTTGTTAGAGGGAAAGAAGCAGAGCCTCCTGGTGCAATTGACAATTCTCCTATAATTGTCAACAAAAATGGGCAAACAGGAGTGAAAATGGGTAAAAAGGACATTGTTATAATTCCAAATTTTGTATATTATTCATTTGTGTCTGTTTAACAAATTTCATTCTTGATTTAAAGGTTCTGACTATGCTCAATTATCAGAGGAGCTATGGAATTTTTTCCACCGTATATATGGTGGAGGACCTGAAGTAATGACACGATCACCATATCCTCGAGGGCTATCCTCAGGATGCTCAACAGCAAGTTCAGGCAGTAGAACTTGCCTGTTTGCGGATGCTCCAGGAAACAAACCTGCAGTGAATACAGACCGAGAACTCATTTATTCACATAAAGCTCGGAGTACAGAAAATATAAATATTGGTAATTATTTTCGCTCTGCCCAAAATATGTGTGTGTGATCTCTGTGTGTATTTGTTGTTCTGTGTTATCTTGAAATAAGGAAATGTTATAAGCAAAAGAAATATAAAGAACTCTCCCACTAATATTTGATGATAATTGGCTTAAATGATAGAATTAAACTGTCATAAAATGAGCTTTGTCTTTTCCTATTTTAGTATGTTTTAATTGTTTTTGAACAAGTTGTCATTTATTGGTTTTAATTTAAAGGCAGAGTTAAATGTCAAAAATACTAATGGTTAGTAAATACTTTTAAAGTGACAGTCTCCCTGTAACCATCAGTTGCAGTTTTGAACCCCCCAAAGCCCACAGGATGTTGCACTGGCTGAACTTCAGAAAGAGGCAGCATGTCACTCTGCAGACCAGCAAATCTCTAAAACCAAGGAAGGATGCCATCAATATAATTTTTTAAAACCATCCATCCTTTTTACAACAAGATGCAGCAAAACGTGCTCAATACGGAATCTCAAGGAACCAGCATTTTTTTCCATATTTGAGGAGATTGTGCATTATGTAATGTAGTACTGTAGAATTTATGATTGTCAGGACCGTGATTTACGTTCACATTAGACAGATTTCAGTGTTTCGCACAGACAATACGTTCTGCATTGAGCAAGTTTTACTGTATATGCTGTCTTCATCTGGTTCTTTTGTTTCATTAGAATGACATTTGAATTTTACGGAACACTGCCAGTAAATTTCTTTTTATAACAAGTGACATTTCACTGCTGTCAGTATCCTTCTTCTTGGGCCCAAAATATTAAGAACTAAATTTTTGTAATTAAGTACTTATTAAGACCTTTGTGATTTGAATTGATGTGTATTATATCTACTCAATTTTGGAACCAATTTTTCTGCTACATGTTTCATGCTCAAAACATCCATAAAAGTTCCTTGGTACAAACCAAACCAAATGAAATGCCAGTGTTATTAGCTACTTTTCTAATTGCAATTTGGTGATTGTACATAATCATTTCCTTCACTTTTCAATTTGTCATCTGTTGTTCATCTGCTGGGGTGGCCAGGGTGCTCGACGTCTTCAACGTGTTCAGTACTTACATCTTTAAAACCTTTGTTGGACTAGTAAATGCTTATTTTATTTGTAGAAGACTCTCAAATATATTTCCATTACAGTGCTGCATTTTCTTTCGTTAAGCCAAATTTAATGTAAATTCTTAGTTCCATTTTCCTGCAACTAAAAGAATTACCAAACACAGCATAACACACAGCCGTTTTGACAGTCAACAATGAAGTAAGCATCCAGAATGATTACTGTTGTCAAGATAGATCAGGGAGAAGTGTTGGAACACATAATGGAAAATCATGACAATTGAGCTTACACATTCTGCAAAATAGAAAATTTCCATGTACTATTTGATCACCTTTATTATTATCATCGTAGATATAGTATTCAGCTAACGTGTGTGTGTCTGTCCATCCATCCATCAGACTGTCACACATGGTTAGATCTCTTCCAGTCCACCATTTGGGGCAAATTTGGGCAAAAGAGATTCCATTTGACAAGTCTTTCCCCGTTGGTAGGAAACTGAATCCTTTTTTCAAATTCTTTAAGTGTGTTCTAAAATATTTATCAAAAGAAGTATATTGAGTGTTTTAGCTCCTAAAAAGAAACTTTGGGGCAGTTTTAGGTACCTACAAAGAAAAAATGAATTAGTACCACTATTTTGGCTGCATCCTTCTAGAATATGACAAAAGAAAGAACATGTCTTTGGGAAATTTGAAAGTGCCAATGGTGGTGAAAGATTTTGAATGATCATACTGCCTTTAGACCTGATTGATAAGCTTGATGATAGTGAAATGAAAACTAATTACATAATTCAAAGGGGGTAGTGAAACAAGGGAAAAATCCCACCAAGGATATAAAAAGTTTTATGTTGAAAATTTATTTGAAGTGTAAGGGCACAAACCTTCTCGTACTAGTTAATTTTCTGATTTTCTAATTTCTTTTGATCTGGTCTATCTGCACACCATTTAGCAAACCCATCTAACGGATTCTGTAGCTGTATCTTGAGATGACTCAATAACTCTAAACACCTTGAGATCATCAGCAATTTAAAGTGTGCAAGATCCTAATTGAATCTCACAAAATCACATGCCGGGAGTCTGGTTTTGAGAGCTTAGAGCTTGCCCTGGCTGGGTCGGTGCCCTTCTGATGGGAGATACCTGGTTGGGGAACCTCGATAGCAGACAGTAAGTCGGCACCGGATCTCGCAATCCAGCGGGGGGAAATCACATCATCTGAGAAAAACGTGCCCAACACTTATTGGCCCAATGACCTCAGTAGTTGACGCACCCAGAAAAATAACCAACCAACAATCTGACAAAACTAGAGCGGAGTGCAAGTTACACAGAAATTCATTAATCATAGAAAAATTCACAGAGGAACAGCTATAGACTCAGTCCCCATCCAAATATTCAAGTTCTGCAGAAGAATCATAAAATAAGCATGATAGTGGATGATCAGTAAAGACTGTATTCCTGTGTAACTGCACCTTTTCTTTGCTAATACGAAATTGTATGCAACCTTGACAGAAATTTGAATCATGAATTGAATTGAATTAATGTGTTATTTTATGTGGTGAGACTCGAGCCATCAGGCTCGCTCTTCCGTGTGACCACAGAAATGTCGCTATGCTCCTTTCACCAATTTGCAGAGATAGGAGGTGTTTCTTGGGTGAGAAACAGGCAATTTAAATTTAGTTCAGGGGCGTCATTTAGGCTTGAGGATCTTTTACATGCTAGTAAATCTACTAACATGGGACAGACGGCTTTACTTCCCCTTCGAAGGAAGGCATACGAAGGATCTTTTTGCCCTTAGAAATCCACGGCTTCGATTGGGTTTGAACCCGCGAACTTGGGTATAACAATATATGGCATAGCCCAGCAGTGCATTGGGGTGGTCTGAAAACTGAAAGCCATTTAATATGTATCAATTCTGCACTTTGTTGCTCTATGGACTGAGCATCTATACCTTTCATCATGCATATTGTCTATTTAAAATGTCAGAGTTCATTGCAGCTGGGATATGCAGTGTTACCAAGAACTAGGGCCGTGGCCCATGGTTGCAACTGTTCAGCCATTGCTGTGTTTTGAGTCTCTTCCCAATCGGATCATTTATCTGTTTTGTCAGTCTTTGCAGAATACACAAACACAAGACTGCATATGCAGGTCGCATTTAACCTTACGTCTAGGCACGAAGTTTAGTGGCAATTACTCTGTGTTTCAAATTCATAGAATTTCTTATGAAAAGGTGTTACCCTGGGAGGCACAAGAGAGAATGAACACGGTTTTTAACTGCTTTCAACTGCATGCACACATACGTCAGAGTGAGGCACGATAGAATGACAAATTTAAATGTAGAACAAAGTTTTTACTGTCTGAAACATATATTATTTGAAAGAATATATAATCATTTCTCAGTAAATAATTTGGAAATATATATAATTGTAAATTATAATGAAAACAATTAAGAACATTTCTTCTGTAACTTAATTATTTTTGATTTAAGGTATATTTTTATATTTATGCTAATTTAATTTTTGTGTGCAAATAATATTTAAAATATCAAATATGACTTGTTACTATATACTACAAAAAAAACAAAAAAAACAAAAAAAACAAAAAAAAAAAAATCCACAAACATCAGAATATTTCATTCATGTTTAACATTGCATTGAAAATATAGAATAAGTTGATAAGTGGATTAATTGGAGTTTTAGGCTACATGAACACTGTTTTGCAAAGTTTTCACCTTTTTATTGTATGTTTTTGCAGATTTTGGTGTTTTTACTTCACGAGTAAAGAGTTTTACTGCACAAAAATCTGGTCTTTAATGATAAGCATCAGCTGACACAATTCCCTCACACGAGTCAACTAGATGACCTAGTTAATGAATATCAGGTCCAACATAAAGTTGTTACAATTATTTATCACCTTATTGTGAAAAAGATTGAAGAAAAACAAATCAGCCAATTAATTCGCACTAGTTTTTTCTCACATAGTCACACCAATCCCCCAAACCGGAGTTTGTGAAAGTACTGGCATTCCATTTCACGCTGGGTAAATTAAAGCTACCAAACATCCAATTAGCCACCAGGTAATCTAAATTAAGATTTTCAAGATTCAAAGTATGAGGTATAAAATATACTGGTCTTTATCTTACCGTGCAACCCATGACTGATAGCACTTGTTCTTGTTTTGGCATTTTGACAACCGCGTGTCTTTGCCTCCTTTCAAGGCAGTCATGGCATGTCGAGTCAGCAGAGCTGCAGCAAGCTGTTTCTGTTTTTTCCTTCAAGCGTTTTGGCAGCCAGGTACCCGGCTTACTCACCAGAATCTTTTCACACTGCACAGGGTGGTTGGGATGAGGTGGGCAGAGACATAAGTGGGAAAACAAAAGTCTCTTGGCGATTCTGTCCAGTATGTTCAAGAAACAAAACTGTAATACTGAAGATGTGGAGGGAAGTAATGACTTGATTTATCAATTTATAAACAGCAACATAATAATAATAATTATTATTTAATGCAAGTAGGTTCAGAGAGAAATCACAAAAATATTTCATGAAACATTACTGCCAAGCTTTTTAGTTTTTATACAAATAACAATATAATATTATTATTATTATTATTATTATTATTATTATTATAATTATTATTATTATTATTATTATAATTATTATTATTATTATCATTATTATTATTATTATTGGTATTATTATGGAACCTGCAAAGTAAATAAGAAAATCTTAATAAAATTAATAAAAACATTAATATCATAAATAAGTAGTAAGTTAATATATATTGCATATGAATAATCAAAAATAATAAAATATTATTACCTGAAAATGGCAATAAACTGACCTTCAAGTACTTTTCACAGTGTAGTGGCTGAAACACACAGAAGAGTAACAAGGACAGATTAACTGTATTCTCTTTCTTCCAACTAAAAATAGCCACATTCTGTCTGCCTGAAATCTGAAGGTACGCCTCTGGGGGTTGCTAAAAGTGAAAGGGATGGTGATGGTATTTTATGCATTGCCAAATTGTCTGGGTAGTGTTCCCTGATATGGGTTACAAGTTAAGAGTAAAGACCCGGTATTAACAGTCGCTAAAGGAGGGAAAGAGATGCAATCAACAATCACATGCTGACTTTGCAGGCTAAGGTGAACAGTTGGTCCACATCGTTTGAGAAAATGAATTTCAAGCTTTTGTTCACATTCTTCACACTGATAAGAACACAACCTCTACAATATGATCTATTATTCATATTCCTATCATTTTTATAAATTACATAATAACTTAACTTTAATTTGGTACTCAAAATATCCGGGACCAACCAAGTTTCTGTGACAACAATAACATCATAATTGCCGAATATAAAACAAACTTTTGTAAACATTTTATCTTGGTCAGTAAACCTATCACATTTTGATAAAAAGTTTCAAATGGTCCTGACTTATGTGTTTTGCTGTATTAGCTTCATCAGTAACAAAATCTTATTATTATTATTATTATTATTATTATTATTATTATTATTATTATTATTATTATTATTATTATTATTATTATTATTATTATTAATTTATTAATGGTGGCAGCAACAAGCAAAAAATTGACTATCCAGACAATCCTTAAAGGCTCTCAGAGTTTCCTTTTGTATACAAAGTGCGGGAAGTGTATTCCATGTATTTACCACTCGGTTTACAATAAAATGAGAACGTTGTCCTGTCCTTGTCCTCTCTTTCACCAGTTTCAACGCGTGTCCTCTAAGTCTAGACTCCGTGGCTTTAATGAAAAAGTTGTTGAATTCAGGAACGTTATAAAATCCTTTCAGGACCTTAAAAGTTTCTACAATATCATGTCTACTTCTTCTCTGTTCTAATTTTAGAAGAGATATTTCTCTACATCTTCCTTCATAATCAAGTTGACGTAGTTCTCTAGGGATCTTTGTAATCTGCCTTTGTACTTTTTCAATATGTTTTTATCTTTCTGATAATAGGGGGACCAAACCACATTAGCAGACTATAGAATAGGTCTGATATATGCCGTGTAGATCAGTTTCACCATAGATGGACGTAATGTAGAGAATGTCTTTCTAATCAGGTATAGTAGCTTATTGGCTTTTTTAGTAACGGTAAACACTTGGTTATCCCAATTCAGATTTTGAGTGATAATAACGCCAAGATCATTTTGTTCTGTCGTAGAGTTGAGGATGTGATTTCCAATCTTCCAATCATGGCGGACCATTCAAATACTTGATGGTTTTAACTCTACTACTTTTATTCAAAATATGTTGATGCTGCATACTTTTTAGTGGAGTTCACTGTAATTTAGTTTAGTCAGTGTTAATTTTAATTGGATTGACACATTGAATCTGTGTTGAGAATAGTGAAAACAAGATTAGGATCATATAGAGTAACTTTGATAAGATGACTCTTTGCCCTTGTCAAATGTACCCAATCTCACAAAATTGTTAGTCATGATCCTCAACAACACAATCTCTCAAGATTTTTAAGACAAGTTCGCCCTCCACTCTTTTTACTGCAGCTGAGTCAGGGTTTCAAATTCAAATTTTTTCAGTTTTTCTTTCATCTTTTTAAGAGAGAAAACCTAATTGAGCTAATTTCAATTAAGGTTTCTGGATTGCTTGTAAGAACATTGAGAATACATTCCTTGCAGCATACATTGAGAATACTTTCCTTTCAGCATACATTGAGAATATATTCCTTGCAGCATAGATTATCAAGTAGATTTTCAATCATTTCTTTTTGATTAATTTGTAAATGTATAACAAATGCTCGAATGCAAGAAACAAACAAAGAACTTTGAACACAAACTCTATCTTGTACATCATTGTGCCTAGAATCACAAACTCATGTTATGTTCACGAAGTGCAGGAAATTTGAAAGAGACATCTATGTTTGACTCCAAATTTCACAAAAATACTCTTATTTTCGAAAAATTCAGCATGATCATATTTGGAGATCTGTTTTTGATAAACACATTTCAAACTAGTTGTGGTGCAAAAAGGCCCAGAATTACTACAGAAAACTAAAGAGTCACTACACTGCCCTCACCAAAATCAAATTTAGCAGTGTGTGCTTTGATGTATAATCTCTGTGTTCACCAGCACCTTCCAGGATCTTAATTTTGTTTGTCAAAACTTTCAAGTTCACATAACCCCCCTTCCCCATACTTTTGAGAAAATGGAGAATTTCTTTGTTCTGAAAAAATCAGAGATAAATTAATAATTTTAGAACAATAGTTTGAAGTCAGAGAAATCTTTGCTGGCTAGATGTTATCCTTCATAATATTGATTCATTGTTATATTCAACACTTCTTATTTTGCAGTAAGTTGTGTTAATTTTGTTTTTAATTATAGTGTATTTGTCTCTCTCTCAAAGCCTCTGAAATGCCTCATAGAAAAGGGCTCAGTTTATAACAAGTGTTTTACTATTGATTCAAATTCTACTTTATTTGATATTTTATCCAACTACTACATAAATTTTGTTGGGGAAAAATAAAAAGTAAGTCCTGAAAAAACAGGAAATGGCACTGACAATAAGAGTGGCTTTCCTGTATCCTATCTTTGGCTCCAACTGTCAAATGCAGTTTTATGCCTAGACATTGGTTTCTTTATTGGTTAAGTAAAACAGTTGTGTTTACTTTTCAAACTGCTAAATATTTGAAGTACTAGCTACCTTGTAGGGCCTGTGAACAGTTAATAAATTATTACTTTGTACTCAGATTTAATGGCCATGATTGATTTATGAAATGTGGAAGTTTTCATAATTGAAGTAAGAGTAATTACTTTTTGCAATAGGATCAGAGTATTTTGTTATTTCTTGGACATCCATATTACAATATATAAAGTATTATTTCTGTTTTTGTTACTATAATCAGGTCCAAAGAACAAAAATCTCCCCCAAGGAAGGTTTTTCATACAGTACTTTAGACATTTGTGTATTGTGGGTTCCTCAGTTTTGAAGTGAGAATTGTGCGAGGCCCCTCCATGACAAAGGCAAGGGACAGTCATCCACACACAAGGTGGGATTCAAGCTGTTAACCCGCACTGTGGACAAAAAGATTGAGCGTGAGCATATGTTGTTAAAATAATTTATTGAGCCTAGCCCACCATTTCCACCTAAGTGTTTGTGAAACCTTTTAGTGTCATGTGTCATTGTTTAAAATAGTCATGGATTAGGAATCTAGAGAGGTATAGATTTTTTGTTTAATCCTGGCCCTAGAACTTGATACTCATAAGTAATCATGTTTTTCATATTTTATGCATTTTGTACGTGGTATTTGTTGAGAAATTCATCAGTATGTAAATGAAAGAAATTCAGTCATGTTACTTAAATTTCAATTTTTGTAAATAACTTATAAACAAATTAAGTTTGCTGGAATGGGAAAATCCATGCACAAGTTTGAATCATATTTTTTACATTCAATGCTACAGGCTTCACCAATGTTACTGGGCGACCTGTGCGAGCTCAAAGTGCTAGTTCAGACAATATAACTCTTAGAATGGCTGCTTTGACTGCATCTGGGCACAGGAAAATGCAAGATGGTGTAGATGGGGCAAGACAACAGTGCAGCCTCATGTTGGGTAAGAATAGACTAGTTTCTATTTCTTAGGTTTTGTGTCATTCTATTTTCAATATAATTTTTATGACCATGTTATCTGAAATATTATTAATTACTTATTTTTTATTTTAGTTTATATTATTACCTAAATATTTAACCTTTCTGTGACTAGCTGACATTTATAATGTGAGTTGTTATGTGCACTACTATTGTAGTCCATTTTTAATAACAATTACTTCACTTATGAAAGAAAAGTTGAATTTTGTGTGTATGTGTGAGGTGGATGAGGGTGTGTGTGAAAGTGAGTTTAAGGTAATGAATATAAGCAAAGTGGTCTTTGTTACAAGTTTGTTTATTAAAGTATGTAATTTATTATTACACTAGCTTAATTTAGTATGATTCTTCCTCTTCATTCTCTCTCTCTCTGTCTGTCTCTCTCTGTCTGTCTCTCTCTCTGTCTGTCTCTCTCTGTCTGTCTCTCTCTCTGTCTGTCTCTCTCTCTGTCTGTCTCTCTCTCTGTCTGTCTCTGTCTCTCTCTCTCTCTCTCTTTCTCTCCTCTCTCTCTCTCTGTCTCTCCTCTCTCGTGTGAGATTTGGGGGAATAAAAAAATTCGGGCGCGGTTCGTTTGAAATGTACACACTTTGCTCTTAGTTTACACAAAGGAAAGGTTCTAGTTATTTCTATCTGAGATTAGGTCCCAAGTATGAATTATTTCCATTAATGTGTAAAAAGCTTGACTTCCTGGCTGAAGAGGACACTGCACAACCATACTCAATTTTGGACATTACCATAGATTTGTAGAGTAGACATCTCTATCTGCTCCCCAATTAGAATGCGAAATGCATCTGATTACATTCAGAGCTGTTCTGCGTCTAGACAAGATATTCCCCAGCTGTTTTCAGGTTAAATGTGTCAATGATCAAACTGAAGAATTTTCACATTTCGTTGAGCACCATTTAGTGCTAGATCTTTGTATCTTTTCCTTTTCCTACGGAGGTGAACGCATGTGGTTTTAGCTACTGTATATGATAAACCAAAATGAATTTTCCATATTCAATTTGATCATTACTGGAGGTTTGGCTGAATAAAATAGAGCAATCCCATCTGCATACAAGCATTTTGCAATTATACCGTCAAACATCCCATTGATCACTATTTTAAAGAACATACCACTCAATGGAGAGCCGTGTGGTACACCATTCTCTAGTATGTATCTTTCTGAAACGGACTGCCCAACGCGAACTTGAATCTGGAACTAAGAAAACTGTATGTGAATTTTGGTAGGTTTTCTCTGATTTGCCAGTTACGTAGTTGATTGAGAATGTTATATCACCAGGTCTTATCAGAAGCTTTTTCCAGGTCAAAGAATACAGCAACCATATGCTTTCTTTTAATAAAGGTGTTCTGAATTGTGTTTTCCAAATACATTAGCTGGTCGATGGTAGTGTGATGTCGGTATCGGTCGGTGTTGACCGTTTTTTCTAAGACATGACAACGAAAGATATTTTCCATGTTTCAATGGGTCTTTAGCCTTTAAAAGTGGAATTATTATCGCTTCTTTTCAGACTTTGGGGTAATTACCTTGTTTCCAGACGTTATTATATTCAACGTATTATGAAGTTTAACAAGGTGGACTATTTCTTTTGGGAATCAACGTAGTATGCTGTAGGGTATGTTGTCTCCAGCTGCATTTATGGTGACTTGTAATTAATTGTCTTCTAATGCCTTTATGTCTTTTAATTGTCTCCATGTGAAACGTGAATTATGAGATTAATTTGTCTTCTTCTTCTTCGACGGTTTCTACCCCTTAGAGTTTGCCGTTTTCGATTTTCATAATTCTCGGACCTCTCATTGACCCTCTTCCAATCCTTTCTCCTCCATAACTTCATGTATATATTTCTTCCAGGTTAAACCAGGTCTACCTCTTCTATGTCTTCTTTCAGGTATCCAATTTCAAATTTGTTTTGGCCATCTCTCATTTCGCATCCTCTGGACATGCCCATACCATTGAAGAGCTTTATTTTCTAGTCTTCTGGTTATGGTTGTTTGAACCCCAGCTCTTTCCCACACCACTTCGTTTCTTATTTTATCCAGTCTTGTTATCTGCAAAGATCTTCTCATAAAGTCGAGATCTACCGACCGTATTCTGTCTCTACGGCGTTTTGTTAACGGCCACATTTCTCCTCCATATAATATAATACTTTCCACGATACTGTGGAATATGTGTCGTTTTGTGTCTTGCCTTAAACACTATTCCATATAAGGCCATGCAGAGCTTTGATTGCATTCCCCCCCCCATTGCGAGTCTAGTAGTTATATCTTCATCAATTTTCCCATCGTCAGTAATTGTCCCAAGATAACTAACGTTCCGAAATTTAAATATCTCGTCATCAGCGACATTAATATTAGAGGCATCTCCTCCTATGCATAAATATTCTGTCTTTTTAAGGTTGATTTTAAGTCCCCATTTTTCGTATTCTTCTTTTAATTTGCGAAGCTTATACTCCATATCTTCCCGATCTGATGCCATAATTACTTGATCATCTGCAAAAAGCAAAAATTGTAAGCACTTGTCATGTATGGGAACTCCCATTTGAGAACATTTCTTGTACCAGGTTTCCAAAGCTGTGTGTGTGTGTGTGTGTGTGTGTGTGCGCGTGCGCGTGCGCGTGCGCGTGCGCGTGCGCGTGCGCGGGCGCGGGCGCGGGCGCGGGCGCGGGCGCGGGCGCGGGCGCGGGCGCGGGCGCGGGCGCGGGCGCGGGCGCGGGCGCGGGCGCGGGCGCGGGCGCGGGCGCGGGCGCGGGCGCGGGCGCGGGCGCGGGCGCGGGCGCGGGCGCGGGCGCGGGCGCGGGCGCGGGCGCGGGCGCGGGCGCGGGCGCGGGCGCGGGCGCGGGCGCGGGCGCGGGCGCGGGCGCGGGCGCGGGCGCGGGCGCGGGCGCGGGCGCGGGCGCGGGCGCGGGCGCGGGCGCGGGCGCGGGCGCGGGCGCGGGCGCGGGCGCGGGCGCGGGCGCGGGCGCGGGCGCGGGCGCGGGCGCGGGCGCGGGCGCGGGCGCGGGCGCGGGCGCGGGCGCGGGCGCGGGCGCGGGCGCGGGCGCGGGCGCGGGCGCGGGCGCGGGCGCGGGCGCGGGCGCGGGCGCGGGCGCGGGCGCGGGCGCGGGCGCGGGCGCGGGCGCGGGCGCGGGCGCGGGCGCGGGCGCGGGCGCGGGCGCGGGCGCGGGCGCGGGCGCGGGCGCGGGCGCGGGCGCGGGCGCGGGCGCGGGCGCGGGCGCGGGCGCGGGCGCGGGCGCGGGCGCGGGCGCGGGCGCGGGCGCGGGCGCGGGCGCGGGCGCGGGCGCGGGCGCGGGCGCGGGCGCGGGCGCGGGCGCGGGCGCGGGCGCGGGCGCGGGCGCGGGCGCGGGCGCGGGCGCGGGCGCGGGCGCGGGCGCGGGCGCGGGCGCGGGCGCGGGCGCGGGCGCGGGCGCGGGCGCGGGCGCGGGCGCGGGCGCGGGCGCGGGCGCGGGCGCGGGCGCGGGCGCGGGCGCGGGCGCGGGCGCGGGCGCGGGCGCGGGCGCGGGCGCGGGCGCGGGCGCGGGCGCGGGCGCGGGCGCGGGCGCGGGCGCGGGCGCGGGCGCGGGCGCGGGCGCGGGCGCGGGCGCGGGCGCGGGCGCGGGCGCGGGCGCGGGCGCGGGCGCGGGCGCGGGCGCGGGCGCGGGCGCGGGCGCGGGCGCGGGCGCGGGCGCGGGCGCGGGCGCGGGCGCGGGCGCGGGCGCGGGCGCGGGCGCGGGCGCGGGCGCGGGCGCGGGCGCGGGCGCGGGCGCGGGCGCGGGCGCGGGCGCGGGCGCGGGCGCGGGCGCGGGCGCGGGCGCGGGCGCGGGCGCGGGCGCGGGCGCGGGCGCGGGCGCGGGCGAGGGCGAGGGCGAGGGCGAGGGCGAGGGCGAGGGCGAGGGCGAGGGCGAGGGCGAGAGGGCGCGGGCGAGGGCGAGGGCGAGGGCGAGGGCGAGAGGGCGCGGGCGCGGGCGAGAGGGCGCGGGCGCGGGCGAGAGGGCGAGGGCGAGAGGGCGAGGGCGAGGGCGAGGGCGCGCGCGCGAGGGCGAGGGCGAGGGCGCGCGTGCGCGCGCGCGCGCGTGCGCGCGCGTGCGTGCGCGTGCGTGCGCGTGCGTGGGCGTGGGCGAGGGCGTGGGCGTGGGCGCGCGCGCGCGCGTGCGCGTGCGCGTGCGTGCGCGTGCGTGCGCGTGCGTGCGCGCGCGTGCGTGCGCGTGCGTGCGCGTGCGTGCGCGTGCGTGCGCGTGCGTGCGCGTGCGCGTGCGTGCGCGTGCGTGCGCGTGCGTGCGTGCGTGCGTGCGTGCGTGCGCGCGTGCGCGTGCGCGCGTGCGCGCGCGCGCGCGCGCGCGCGCGTGTGTGTGTGTCTCAAAGAACTGTCTCCCGCTTAGAGTAGCAAACACTCACACAGCTTAGAGTGATGCTGCTTGTGAGCCATTCTGAAAGTTCCTTTGGGTTTTCTAGAATTTTATGTAATGTACATTTCTTAATCCAATAATTGTGGATCTTAACAATCCCGGGATTTCCAGTTTCCCATGTTCTGAATTCCTTTGAAGAGGCCCTTTTCTGAGAATTTGTTAACATGTTCCACTTTTCCACAAGTTCATTGGCAGCATCAACTTTAGATTGACGCCAAGATGCGTCTTTGTAGTAGGATTTGCTTTCCTACCAGATTTCTGCCCCAAATGTTTCGACGTCATCTTTTAAAGGAGTGACAGCATTGCTATTTGTTTTTTGCAATAGGATATTATATAAATTGCAATAATTTCACACAAGTGTTTCAAACAACCGAATCTGGACACGGAAATTTACTCACGTTTGTAACATATAACGCGTTGAGCCCATGTTTGGATTTTCTCTTTTAGCTTCTCTGCTCTGTCTTGGTTCTTTTTCAATTTTGTTTTTTTGCTCAACATGTATTATTTTTTGTTGGACTTTAGGGGTGTACATTGATTTAGAAGGTGCCTCAGCTAAGAGTGATATTTCACGAGTGTCGTCTATCCGTTTCATAATTATTTTCACCCATGGGGGTACGGAGCTATTTACTCTGTCTGGCTGTCAGTCATCGTTGTTCTTGGCTGGCCCCAAAATTATCTGAGATAGATACCCAGTTGCATAAATGATATGATTGGTTTCGGAAGTATCTGTGTCTCTACCTGGGGTCTTTACAACCTCATTTAAGACAGAATTTGCTGCCTCTTTAGCATCTTTGTGTTTTCTCCTCTAGCCTTTGCTTCACTCTTTAGCATTTTTGTGTTTTCTCCTCAATGATGCCCAAGATTTGATTGGAAGTAGACAAAATCCTCCTATCTTACATCGAAGGAGGATCTGCATCATATCCTTGTCGTGTTATTGATTGCCAGATGAATTTTCTCCGTTGACGGATGTTCACTGGAAAGAGATGAGAAAAGGACCATCGTTTTCAGGGATATTACATGGTTCTAAATTTTAATCATGTGGATAGTTCAGTCAAAAAACATAATCTGCATTCAGCACTTCTTTGAATGTCTGCAAGATATTGTGATGTGAATTTTCCACAACGAGGGCAGGTGAAAATCTTCAGAAGACACTGTCCCATTCTACTGCAAATTTGCTCATAGTTTTGAAAGATTATTTGTGACCTTAATTCAAGATGTCTTTAGAGAATGGATTCCATTAACAACAATAATAATAATTTAATAATAAAATAATAATAAAAATATTATTATTATTATTATTATTATTATTATTATTATTATTATTATTATTATTGTTATTATTATGCCTTTATTAATATGGTGAGGTTCACGCCATCAGGCCTGCTCTTCCGCCTAACCACATGTCACAAATATACAGAGTAATGTAGTAAAAGTAATGTAGTAATAATAAAAGTACTAAAAAGTAATGTTATCTAAAAATTTAAATGTAATATAATCTACAACTTGTATGTAGTTAGTGGAAAGCAAACGTCATTTAAAGCAACGTTTAAATACATAACATCAGATGTTAAATGGTTACAATGTTACAATAATAAGTTTGAAATAATCTTAAAATTCAAGACTGAGATTGAAAACACAATTTGAATTAAATAAGATATTATGTGCTTTACATATCTGCGTGCTAAGCGGCAGCCTGGTATTCACCTCGAGCGATTGTGATCTATTAATACAGAAAGACACCATCACCCACCGCTTGATCCTGGAGGAAAACCCGCTAGTCGGGGAAAACCCACCAGGCAGACTGCGTCCTAAACTAAGCTAACATGAAGTAACGGGTCTTGGGATGGTATCCTCAGCTGCGGTTTCTTGTTTAAATCCGCCTCTGCTCCTGCGGATGAAAGTACAGTTCGGCAGTATCAAACAGGTCGCAAGAAATTAACATTTTTTTACAAAAGAAACGTTAATGTTATTTCTAAAACATGTTAATCTTAACACTCCTAAAGAATAGTTTTTATTTGACCTGTAATCTGCGGTGATTTAAATTGCAAAATTATGTATTTTACTTTGTAAGAAAATCATGCAGGTGCTTCTTAAAAGATGTTAGTTAATAAGGAGGAGTTTTTAATATTGGAAGACAGTTTATTCCATTCCCAGGCTACAGTAATTGCGAACGAATTATTGTAGTAGTTGGTTTTGCTTTTTGGAATGCAGAGTAACTGGGATTTCTGAAATCTAGAGGATTTAAGATGTACAAAATAATTTGTTAAGTATGTCGGGGAACCCATTTTTAGCATCTTAAATAAAAGACAAAGGCTGTGATACAAACGCCTATCCTTTAGTGTTAATATTTTGTGCTGCTTATAAACACCGGAGATGTGATCGTATTTTTTTATGTTACAAATGAAACGAATACAGGAATTTTACATTAACCTATTAACACCTATAACACAAATTAATTTTGTGCCGATAGCAGTGGCCCATTGCTGCATATGCTCCATCAAATTCAGTGCAGACCAATCATGGTTTGTTTTTAAACCGGCCTCTCCCTTCAACTGAACCACAGGCATATACACTACTTGAAATAATTATTGCATCACTTGATTTTCAGAAATATTATCTGCAATACCCAACTGTCTGGAGAAATTTTCTTTTCCCACCACGTTGTGGTGACACTCATGCTTGTTTCTTTTTGTTAAACAAAGGACTGTCACATTGGGAAATAATCTGTAAATCGAGTTCAACCCCATTTTGTCCCTGTTGATTCCAGGAGTGTGTAGTGAGTAGTTGCACAAAATGAGAAAGTGTTGGATTAATTACTTGAAAGAAAAGTGTCATTATTTCTCTAGCATCTGAAGGAAAGTCTACAAAATGCATTGTTAAGAAAATCAGTTTTAATCAGACTAAAGACAGCAGGCTTTTGAAGAAACACCGAGAAACCAGACTGTTGACAGAAGACATGAAAGAGGATGTATAAGAGCAACTACAGTGACAGACAGAAAAAAGACGGAATACTGAAACGAATATGCACAGGTGAACAGGTGTATAACCTCCTGTGAACTTGTTTGTGATTGGGAAGAGTCAGCTAGTGTTGTACTTAGCAGCAGAACTGTCCGAAACAGGAGGTAGGATTAAATGCAAGTAAACCACTGAGAAACCTTTACTGACTAAGAAAAGATAAGTTCAATTAAAATGGGCCAAAGAGAAGGCAGAGTGGACTGAAAAAAATGTGGGCAGAAGTAATGTTCTTGGACCAGTCAAAATTGTCTTTATGCAAATGATGGCTAGATCCTCATTTGTCATCAAAGCGGCGGAATTTCTGATGCCTGAAGGTGTGAAATCTAAAATTAAGTTTCCTGAAATCAGATGGTCTGCGGATGCATATTTACGAATGGGAGTGGGTGCATTGTGCAGGGAACAATGAATTCTGAAATTTGTATTAACATTTTGTCAAATAAACTATTTCCATCAATTTCCAAACGCTTTGGATCAGCAAAGAATGCATTTTTCAGGATGATTCATCACATCAGAGCTAAAAAGATAAAAATGTTTCTGAGAAAACATCAAATAAAAATTTTAAGCTGGTTAGGATCCAATCTGGACTTACATCATATTGAGAATTGTTGGAAATTAATTGGAAATGTAGTTTCCCGAAATAAATCCAGAAACAAGGAAGAGCTTCAACAGATTATTCATAGTGTATAGTTCAACCAGACTTCAGAATAAAGTATTAAAGATTTAATATTTTCAATGGGTCGGAGGTCTAAAGCTGTAATAAAATCTTGAGGAGTGATTACACAATAATAAAATCCATTTCTACACAATATTATACTGTTTTTAGTAAAAAGTTATATTCTTTTTTATTTGCCTTTAAAAATGTCTAGGTTAATTTACTTTGTTTGATAGTTTCATTGTTTACAGTTATAATTTCTTTAACATGTTATTATTATGAGAATTTGTAATAAAATCGAACATTATTTGGACCAATCTTGATGTTTTTAAAAATGCAGAATTCAATCCTAAAATTAAAGCATTCATAAAGCAAATCATAATACTATTTAGTATTAAATTTTTTTATTCTACAGTATGGTCACCACTTAATAGGGTTTGTTTGTAATAGATTTAAACTCATGATTTGGATTTTTAGGGAAATAAAAGAAAATGAAAATTTCACTGGTGATGCATTATTTTTTCAAGTAGTGTATCATCTAAGCACAGTTTTAGATGAAGATTCAAACTGATGCACATCACGAATACACCTTGGCCAGGAGTGCACTACTAAATGAACATCTGGCAATCAAAAATGAAACAAATCTTTCGTATATGTATCGTACAGAATGTATATGTTCAATGCAGAAATAAAATTCACAAAGTATTACAAAAAAGCAAATGTGAGTTGACCAGAAATGTGCGTTGTCAAATGAGGATGCTTGGCGTTCATGAGTTAAGGAAAAAATCTCCATTTTCAATAGTGTAGTAGGATGATGTTAAAAATTTTGAACTAATCCAATTTTTGAAAAATCAGTGATTTTAATGAAAATGAGACCTACGGCATTTTTTTACACTATCCAATACACTATCCAAGAACAAAGTTTAATGAAGAAATGTGGAGCAATATTTAAGAAACCAATTGTTGAGGCTTTATGTAAAGTACCTCAAAAAACAAAATATCCATTTCCATCTCTCAGGACCTTGAATTTTATATCAATCAAGGAATATCAACTTTTGAGAAAATGGTCTGAATGCTTTAGGTGGTACCACCAACCATCTGTGTGTGGCCTTGACCACTAGGCTCAGCAATAAGAGTTATCTGTGGATTAATTTCCGTTTTTTCACACAGCATTACAATACTTTATCTATTCTGCAGTAGCAGTATTCAATAAGTAATAATAAAAATCAAAGATAACTGAGGAAAATCTATTAACATTATAATAAACAAATCACATGAATAAATATTAATAAAAAAAAAATAAAATAAAATAAAAAAAAATTACGGGACAAATCATTGACATATACGATCCTCAGAATAAGAAGTGTACCATTTGTGTTCATCAGAAGTGTGAAAAGCTACACTGAATCTTCAGAAGTTTATTTCAAGAACACAGTTATCTCCTTTTGCAAAAACTTCCATTACAATAAATAATGTTTTTAGTATGTTTTCAAAAGATATACTTTACACTGTGCACCAATGGAATGACAGGCAGGGCAGGATGAGCTATGCCATAAAATACCCTTTTATTCTTGTAATCTTATAATGGGAATAGTTGTTTATAATTTTTAATCCATTTTCTATTTGATGTATTTTCTTCATTTGTACTATTTTGCAAATTAATTTATAATTTTTTTCATTGAAAGCTCACAAAATTAATTGTTTTGGGGCATAATGTGGTAAATTATTAATAAATGCATCATGTTGTACAGGTGATTCAACAGAAGATGAGACAATGAGCTCCCATCGAAATGGAGGATATTGCATTGATGATAGCTCTGAAAGAGATTCAGGGATTGTAATTAGTAAAGATTCGGCAGAAGAACTTCAAAATCATCATTGTAGTGATCATATGCATCTTTGAATGGATGTTTTGTGCATTCCATTTTGGGTATGTAATGAATTTTAGTTAAAAAATTGATAATAATGTACATTTATAATTCTCTTTTATTTCTCTTCTATCCAATCCTTCATTTCCTTTCAGTATTTTTATACCTTCATTATATAATTATATGATTTTTGTACTGCAGTTTTTATTCTCTTTCACCATTTTTGAAAAGAATAGAACTATAATTATTTTCAATATTTCACAATGTATGCTCTTAACTGTCTCTGGCTTCAGCATGACATAGGCTTGTTGACCAACGTTAAGATTATCTGCTAAAGGTCTTCAGGAGCAAAATCAATCTGAAAGAAAACTATCAAAAGTAGTGGTGCTACATCAGAACATACCTTCTTGTCATATTTGTAAAATGCAATTTTTGAAAATTCAGAGTTCACCGGATATCATAAGCGCCATTTTTATAAGTGAACTTCACATCCTAGAAAAACTAGAACTTCACTATCCTAGAAAAAAATTAAAAGAAACATTTGGGGCTGCTTTTCAGAAAATGTTGTTCTTTAAAATTGCTTTTATTACTTGATTGCAAAATTATGCAAAAACTACTCATATTTCAAACAAATTGTACATGATCTTATTTAAAATATTTTAAAGTACAGATTTTTATAGAAAAAATAAATCATTATTTTTGCTAAAGAAAAAAGCAGAAATTTATATAAAATTTAGCAGTTTTCAAAAAATTGGAGAATTCAACAAATTTAGATCTGCACCATGTTAATAAGTGAACATTGCTTATTTGAGGAAAAAATTGGAGCCATTTTTGAGAAACTTTGAAAATGTCATTGGGACTTCATGTAAAGTATTCGCCAAAATCAAAAATGTCTATTTCAAATTGAAGGAACCATGATATCACCCAGTTTCATTCCAGTATATCAATTTTAATGAAAATCCTGCATATTGTTTCCACTAGCTAGCATTGTTTACAGATTGATGGACAGACGTTTTGCCGAAATTCAATTTTTCACTATGAAAGAGCCACAAAACGTGGATTCTGACTATCCAAGGTATTAGAGGCAGTTATTTACATCATATTATAGGAGCAAGATTTGTTTTGTATCAGAGACCAACAACACAAGTTTTCTATTGATAAATCACCGTATTCCTCTGTAACATTACAATATTTTACTTATACTACAAGAGTAGTATGTGAGAAAGGATGCTTAAAACATTTACCAACAAGCCTAAACAACCCAGACAGAAAAGAGCACACACAACTTCAGCCTATGGCTTCACTTCATTGTTTGTGTTTTACATTAAAAAGAAATCTTATTAATAATAATTGTAAAATTAATTATATTGTGTTTCTTTTTAACAGTAGAAAACTGTTGTAATCAAATTATGTGAATTTCTGTACCCTTATGTTTGATTTCAGGAATTCAGTACAAGTATTTTAAATAGATAATTGCTTTTGCAATTTATTGAAAAGTGTAGATTACATTCTAATTTGCTAACTAAAAACAAGATTGAACTTGGCATTAATCCATGATAAGATCAATGATTTTGTAATGAAGTACGGCCATGATGACGAGGAGAGCATTGACTGTATATTGATAATTGACAGTTGTGATGAAATTGAGTTTAGTGCAGTAAACTTTGAAGATACCAAAGATATTTGATGCTTGTATTTTGTTGTTTTTGTTGTAATCAAGTGTCAAAATATATTTCCAGGAAATATTTTGTTAACTTTATTTCCCAATGTTATTACTGTATACTGTATTAGTGTGCAGAGTGGAAAAAAGGCTTGCAGAACTTGTGTGAAAGATATTGACAATTTGTATGTTTATTCCTTAATGTAAACAGTATTCTCAAAAGTGGATAATGTAATTAGAAGTATTGTTCTCCTAGCCCAATGCAGTTTATGGCATTTTTGTAAGTCAGATTAAACATTGGAAATGTGATTGTAATCATTGAAGGTTGTTTACCAAGCATTTGCAAGGAGGCAATTGTGTGTCTAATGTGTACAAAATGTTTATTCTAAACAGATATAATATCTGAGTGCTATATGATTGTGTGTTCATAACGTAGTTCAAATTGTGGAGACTTGATGTGATTCTTGTAGTGTTGCATTTGCAGCATAAATTTGTTGACGTGGGTTTGCTTCTGGTGCTTGATTTAGTGTGAATGTTATCAAATTCATTTCAAGATAATCATCTCTACTCATCATAATTATTGGTATTTCTGATTTTTCTCTTTATATATTCACTAGGAGAGAATATGTAAAAAATTTAGTTGTTTTAATGTTAATTATCATTCTGACAGTGGCATTCAGTTCTAAAGGTGTACATTGCTGATTCTAATAACAATGTGTTTTATCAAACTTTTCATCAAATGGAAAACTAACGAGTTTAAGGAACTTCTGTTATGGAAGAAATAGTAAAAAAATAAGAGAGCTATCTTCTAAGTCAAGAAATTTCACATAAGTGCACATTAATTTTATCCTCTGCCTCCATGTTAGTAAATTGGTTTGCCACAATTGCCCACAATTAGCTGACAGATTTTCACTGAAAAATATAATTTTATTATTATGTTGTAAATGTATCTGGTTTTATTTTAACTGAGATAAACGATTTACTATTTCTTTTCAACATTGCCGGAAAAGATTACAAAATTATCTAATAATAACAAAGATTTTTTTAACATAAAAATTTACTCTCATCCTTACTTTCTTTCTCTCTCTCTCTCTCTCGTTCTCTTTCTTTCTTTCTTTCTCTCTTTCTTCTTTTTCTCTTTCATTCTCTCTCTTTCTTTCTTTGTTTCTGTTCTCTCTGTTTCTTTCTTTGTTTCATTGAGTACCTTGTATTAGTGTGAAGTTTAGTGATTAGTTTTGAATATTATGTATTAAGGAATTGTGGCTTTATTGTATGTATGATTTAAACTGAATACCAAAATTTATTTTAATTATTAGTTAACTTTTTCCCATTTATAGTAAAGTAGTGGACATTCTTTAAGAGTTTATAATTATTTATGAGAAGTCCTGGGAATTCTGTGCGACTTACAGACCACAAGTTGTTGGTAACATGTGTAATAATTTTAAGTCAGAACTAGGGCAAAAATAGTGACACTGTTTATGGACTTTCTTCAAGGCACAAGTTCCTTGTCTGTAAACATTATTTCTTTACCATATTTCCAATGAAAATAAATTTGTGATACCTCTTTATCCTCAATTTTTGTAGTTATGTGTTAAGCTGTAATTAACTGTATGAAATATTTGTTTCTTAGTTAACAGAATATATAACTTAGTTTTTATTTTGTATTACACTAACTTTTAAATACAGGATGAATTAGAAGAGAATGTTATTTCCTGTATATTTGTTAATATGATGTGAATTGTCAGTTCCTGACAAATTTTAATTTTGAACCATTCCATAAGAAACTTTTACTTCTTTGCTGATCTATTGAAATTGTAACACTTTCAAAGAACTCAAGTTTTGACTTGCTTGAAGTTTTGTATCTTTATCTACCTTCCCAAGAAGTAAGGATAATCTTTTTACTTACATATCAGATATATAGGGCAATTTTTGAAAACAATTTCATGTTATTTACTGTAAAATTAGTTTGTGTTGTATGTTGCTAAGAAATTAAAGTGCAATCATGATCCATGCTCTTCTGAATAAATATGTACTACACTTCAATTGATGTAATTGAACTTAAGTTTTATATATGCAGTATCAACACTGCCCAGTATAAATTTTCATGTTCATCTTGCCATAGTGAAATAATAAATGAAAATTGCTCAACTTGCATATTAAATAAAACAATATTCAACAAAATGACCTTTACCAAAATTTTTCCTTAGGTGTCCAAACATATAATATGTTAACCCTGAAATATATTATAATTCCTTCAGAATCCTCAAATTATGGTGGTAGGTACAAATATAAACATTCTTTATAGAGAATTTTCCTTGTAAATTATTCACAGTAGGGCACCTGTTAAGATCTAAATTAATTGAAAGCATTTTTTTAACCATACATAAAAATTTTACTATAATTATGTTTTTTAAATTGGTATTTATAATAAATTTTAATATAAAGGAAGTCATGACTAAGCATACTTTTAGCTGGTATATTTATTAGGAGTTAACAGTGTCACATCAAGTGCTGCATAGTGTGAAAGTAGGAACTTTTTATGTAATGCACTAGGTTGAGGAAAACTACTTGAGTTATTTGAGTCTTTGGCTTCCGCAGCCAGAGTCGAAATTGTGGCTGGCTGGGTAGGGTTAGTGTGGTTGCCGATGTTCCAACCATCTTGTTGTGGTCTTCCTCAGGGCTAGTCTGTGCCGGAGTGGTCAGTCTTCAACGCTGCGTAACCCGGACAGCCAAGATCTCTACTTCAGATATTTGTTTATTGTGTTTTTCTGACAGGTTGTGATCTACTGTAATACTGAACTGTAATAACTTTTACAATTGAAAATTATTTCATCTTGTATGCATTATTTACTACATTGTCTGAAAATTGTTGAAAAGAGTTAACAGTATACTCATTTTAGTACAAAAAAATTACCAGAAAATGAAGGGGGGGAGTTCTTAACTTTATTTACTACAAAATCATGTCATTCTTGTTGAATGTTTTAGTTTTGGAAGAATATGATATACATTGCCTCTATTGTCAATAGTTGTGGGAAAATAAATAAATATATTTTTTATTGTAGAAGTGAAAATATGTGGATGTGTGATCTGAAAAAGCCAGTCAGAAAATATTTTGACTGGAGGTTATTGGGCAAAATGTTTTATAAGTTGATGTTCTTTATTGTTCTCTTATGCATGTATAAATAATTGTTAATAAAAAAATTTCAAAGTAACAAAATTTTATTTTTTTTCTATAATTCTTTACAAATTAACAACAGAAAATAGGTAACATAAGGGTATGAAAGAAATTTCGAAACGGTGGATCATGATTTTCTTACTTTTTTTTTTTTTTTTTTTTTTTTTTTTCCCCCTTTTCAAATAAGTACATTTCTTATTCACTCTCAAAACCAAATTCCAGTTAGGCTTTTGAGCTACCCAATTGTTTAGCTAGCAAATAATGTTTTCCTGGTATAATTTAGAACTGAGATTGTATATATCAAAGAATTATCAAATTCTAGAAATTGATAATTGGATATTTGGTCATATCCCTTCATTTTATTGTTAAAACATTCACTCGTTCCTTATTTGTCTGACCTGGTAAAGTATTTCTAAAATTAAATAAATTATTATATATAATAAATTAATCTTACCAAACTAGTTTGCATTGTTGAATATTGCAAATTGCTTTGTTATTCAAGGATATTCTTATTATTGAGCATTTTTGCAAGGACTGGTCATATCTTTGCCAATAAGCAACACCAGGCTCCTTTTCTATCCCTCTGCCATTTTCTCCTTTCTTTTATTGGTCTTCCTTTCCTCACAAGATGAGCTGCATTTCCCCAAACGCTCTTCATCATCCTCCTCCCTTGTAAGCTTTTCCTCTATTTTAAAAAACTTGAATCAGTGGTTTATGTAGCACCCTTGCCATTATGTTCCTTGTCATTCTTCCATATATTTATTGTATGTGTTGCGTGGTGACATATAGGTGCTCTGATTAAAGGTGGAAATAATAATTTCCATCATTCTTCCAATGAATATGCCACAACAATTGCAGAACAGGTATTGACCTAAAATATGTTTTAATTGCAGTGATCTTTTGTACTTGCAATCCATTTCTTTTGTTTCATTTTCTTGCCATTTAGTTGAAAAATGGGAGAAATGACTGTCAAATTCCATACAGTGAACAAATTTCCACTGGAATTAAGTGCTACATTACAAAAGGCCTTTTCTAACTTTATAACTATTAACTTTCAAACATTTTCTATGCACTTCATGCTTGAAGACATCGTTACTAATCCTTACTTTTTGGATAAAGTTAACAATCTGGGCTTCTCCAATTTCTTAATTTTTTTTTTTTTTTTAATGTTTAGGTCTTCTAGTTAGGAGTTATTTAGTTTTGTTATTTATCTTGTTGGATAACATGTAATTAATTCAGAGGATTTTTGTTAATAATAACCTTTTCTCACGAAGTATACCTTGTTTACTTCATGCCTTTTCCTTTGCAGTAATTTCCTGAGAATGCAAACAAAACTTTCTGAATTTATATTATTCTCTGATTAATTTGATTTGATTTATTTCATTTCCTGAAATTAATTCATTCCCTGGTTGACTGTAATCATTCCTCTTTAATTTACAAGTATTATTCTGAATCAATGGCATTTTTCACTCTCATCAATAAATATTTCCAAATTCCATTATCCACAAGCGATTATGCATTTTTCAATTTTAATGGTTTCTACCTCTAATTCTATAATTATGAATCACTGAAAAAATTATGATCACTGGTACTTTTCATAAGTGTTGAGCTATCCTCATCTCTCATTAAACTGAGACCTGTGCTTTTCTTGCAAAGATCAATTTTGCAAATTACTTTGTTGTCATTGTAGACACGAATTTTAAAATCATGTACATCAGACAGGTTTGTTTGCTCTACGTACTAATATTTTGACATTACTTTTAGCATGTGATGCAGAAGCAGATCATGTGTTTCTTCATGAACTAGAAAATCCAAATGATTAAATATCTTTTCTGGCACCCAGTACAGTTCCAGAGCATTTGGTATTTCTTGAGACAGTCTCACCACACCCTGCAATTAAAGAAATAAGTTCTGTGAAGTTTTTGCTTATGTTTAAACCAAACATGCATGATAGTTACATGGTATATTTCCTAGTATTTGTTTGTATCAGAGAGGAATATATGTGAATAAGGACAAGATAGTATTGGTGGGATGGTGATGGTAAACAAGCATGTGAATGATCCATCATGCTCTGGGAAGAAAGGAAGAGTTTGAAATGGGACGTTGTGACACCATAGGGAGGATGCATGTTGATGGGGGTGATGCCATTAGGACAGGTCATTCAGAATGAATGCAGAATGAGATTAAGACTATAAATATAACATATTCCAAAGGATATCGTATCTAAACCAGTTAATAAAAAAAATTACTATCATCGATAGTGAATCTAAAACATAAAATTTAGATAAACTTACATATTACGTTATTTGATTGAATAAAAAAATAATATTATACTGGTTATTCTTGTTACGAAATTATTCGGAGTGAATTTCATTCAAAATTAAAAATGAATTCCATATTCATCATCATCATCATCATCATCATCGATTTCAGTCCCTTCATCTATTTCGATATCATCATTAATTTGAGTATTTTCATCATCAATGTGACTATCAATTTTAGTATCATCCATTTTAATATCATCAGCACATGATGTTTGATTCATTTGTACTAACAATTCATGCTCTTTACCATCTAAACAAAAACTTCACTGTAATTCAAAGTTTTGTGCATGCATAATACATTCAAATCCTAAATTATTTAATATTTTAATTATTGCCATTTATAAGATAAAAATAATCGGTGTTTGAAACGTTATCACTTAAAATAATGTATATTTTAACCCTATAATTAAGTCGATAAAAAAATACTAAATATGTTAGAAATGGAAATGAATTGAATGCATCGCTGGTTAACAACGCTTTTGCTGATTATGTAGTAATATAATGTTGCGAGGCTTTTAAAAACAATGACAGAAAGTATGTGCTTTGGCAGTACCACTTGTTTTAAAAATTTTGAAATTGTCCGAGGTGCTTTATGTAAAGTACTCTCTAAAATTAAAATATAGGTTTTAAATTCCAGGGACCGCATCAGTCAGATCAATTGGGGAATACCAAACTTGGAGAAAATCGGCTGAACGGTCTAGACGGACGGACGGACGGACGGACGGACGCACGGACGGGCGGGCGGGCGGGACCGTTTCTCCGTCAATCGAATTATCGGTATGAAGGACCAACAAATCTTGGACTCTGGCTACACCACGTGTTTAGAGGATTTCTCCCCCAAATATAGCAACAAAATTTATCCACTTTTTCGTCGCGAGAGCCTAACTATAATACTTTTTTTTTTCCCTCAACAATTGATTTGATGAGACGTACGTTTTACAAATCCAATAAAATATGTGAAAAATTGTTTAAAAATTGGAAATTCGAAAATCACTTAGATACTCCCAGTTTATTTATCTTGATTAACAGTATTTGCTATTAGAATTGTTTCAAATGGTTTTCAATTAATTTTCTGGGATTATCAATTGTTGTCCCAAATAATAGTTCCCGTCGAAGATTCGCACAAGCAAACCTGCCCTCCAAGCACAAGAGCTGCGGTCTTACCGTCAATTAACCCCCTCGCCTACTCAGTAATCGCATGCAATGAATACTTGTAGAATAGTAATGTGTATGGTGATCTCAGTTTGAAACATTACAGAGACGAGTAATTAAGATAATGTGAAGAAAAAGTTTTTCGAGCGACGAATGAAAACAGCCGAGAAGGCAATGGGCAATGACACCTATCGGAAAAGCTAGTCAAGAATAGAAAGAATAGAAAACTAACTAGGGCGAGCCATTCTGTGCCATTCTGTAGCACCACTGGTTTTATTTATTTATTTAAATAGCTAATTTTGTACAAGAAACTTTGATGCAAAAACCTCTGTCTTGAAATTTGTAGTTTTGAACTGTTTTCGCAATTTTCAAAAGAATCGAGCAATACCCGAAAATGGGACTAGCATTTCTTGCCATCCCTTATATGCGGAGAAAATTTTTTAAAAAAATTTGGAGCGGTTTTTGAGATATATTTGTAAATTTCAAGCCCTAATTACGCAAAAACTACTTGTTTTTTTCAAAAATTGTACATGTTCTTTTCTAAAGAGGTAATTTGTACAACCATCTTTGCCTGGGTCAAAAATCTCTACCTTTAATTTTGTAGTTCTTTTTGCAAGTTCGAAATAAACGAGAAAAAAATCGAAAATGAAACTAGCATCATATTTCTGACTGTGTCTTATTACATATGTGGGGAAAATTTAATGAAAATATTTGGGCCGGTTTTTGAGAAATTTTGTTGTTGTAAATTTCAAGTCCAAATTACGAAAAAACGACTAACTTTTACAAAAAATTGTAAACTATTTTTTTACACATCTAATTTTGTACAACCGTCTTTGTCTGATCCAAACATTTCTTATCTTCAATTTTGTAGTTTTAATTATTTTTTGTTGCAATTTTCGAAAAATTTTGAATATCCCCGAATATGTGACCTGCACCATTTTCTTCAACGTCTTTGTACTATTGAAATTAAAATAATTTGGAGCCATTTTTCTGAAAGTTTTGAAAATGTCCGTGGGTCTTCATGTAAAGTACCCCTAAAGTTACAATAACCGTTTAAAATTCCAGGAGCAGCGACATCAGCTAGTTCGACTGAGGAATATTAAGTTTGGAGAAAATCGGCTGACTGTTAATCGTTAACCAAAGACGGACGGGTAGGCGGAGAGAAACGTTTTGCCGTCAATCGATGTTTCGGTATCAAGAACCAACAAAACGTAGATTCTGGCTACATCACGGGAAGATTTTTTTTTCTAAATTTAGCAACAGGGTTTATCCACTATTTTGTGACCAGAACCGGGCAATAAGGATTCTTCTGGCGAAATTTTGGCGTTTTCTGGCGCACTATTACATAACTTTCTCTTCTTACGAAGAATTCGTAAGAGGAGAAAGTAAAAATTATTGGATTCACTTTTTTCGGACTAAGGGCGTGTGGGATCTTTCTCTATTGCAAATTTGAACTCTAAACATTCATGAAAAATTATTTGTGTACTACATAAAAAGTAAGAAAATACACAACATAAAATGGAAAACAGAAAAGGATACAAGTGGTGCTACGAATGGCATATACTTTCCTGAATTAGTTTTCTATTTCCTTTGGTCTCGGCAAGCTATTCGGACGTGCCACGTACTTGCCAGCTGTCATATATCGCCACCAAAAGTGCATTTTTTTTTTAAATTTCTCAATTTTTCGTTTTTCTAACGGTCGAACGGAAATATTATTTTAAGAATATTAAAGAACAGTGAACCTCATCCTAAATGGCAATTTTGTTTGAAAAATTTATAGCAGTTTTTATGAATATGGGGTTTAAGCGCTACTGTATATTCAAAATTTGAAGCTCTTTTTCACAGAAATGTTTTGAGATTTCGAAAGACTTCATTTGAAGTCATTTGGAACACTAACTCACAAATACAGTAGAGTTTACAAATAGCTAGAAATGTGCATATTACCGGCAAGTGAAATCTTTCAGAAATGTTACATTTGTGTACTTTTGGGAAAAAATACTCCAAAATTAACTTTACGTCAGATTAACGAGTGCAATTAGCCCTATGCGTTGGAGCAGTTTTTTGAGAAAATGGCGTTTCAGCGTTTCTGAAAATGCGGAATTTTGAGCTAGTTTTCACAGAAAACGGTTGGGTTTTCGAGAAACTTTATATAAAATTACTTAAAGCACGTGCACTCATTAATATAATAATGTGAACAATATAACGCTAATGTGTATAATAACCACGTGTGAGACAAGTAAAATAAATTACACTTTTGAAAATATTGAAAAAATTTGAAAATTTTGAACAAAAGAATATAGCATATTGATGTTTATGTCATCTCAGAGTGCATTTCGCACAATCCCTCCCAAAGTTTAAAGAAAAAAAGTGAATCCGATTTTGAGAAAATCTTGTTTTAGTTATTTTTTAAAACTGCACATATTGCACGCAATATTGCGCGAAAAGAAATACAATTTTCAAATAATGTATAAGACCTTAATAAAAAACTAATTATGAAAAACAAATTTCATTTGAACGAAAAATCTCTATTTTTAATTTTGTAGTTGTAGGAAGATATCGAATAAAATTCATACTTTGAAATTTTTGAAAATTTAGAGGTAACAGTGAAAATCGAACCTACGCCACTTTTATAAGTGTGTTACTCCATTCTTAAAAGAAATTTAAAGAACAAATTTGAGGCGGTTTTTGAGTAAATTTGAAAATGTCCGAAGGGCTTCATGGAAAGAAACCCTAAATTTTAAAGGGTGTTTTACAAAATCGCAAAGCTTTGACTCGAGCCAGATGGACAGGAGTTTCCTCATTTTGAAAAAATAAATAAATAAATAAATAAATAAATAAATAAATAAATAAAATAAAAAAACGTACGTATGGTTTAGGCGCTCTTAATGTTTACAGACGGACGACGGACGGACGGACGTTTTGCTGTCAATTGATTTTTCGGTATCGAGGGCCACAAATTGGGGATCTGGCTACACCACTTGTTTGAAAATTTTTTCTTAATTTAGCAACTGGATTTATCAACGTTTTCGTTATCATGGCCTGGCAATTAATTTTTTTCTCCCGAAAATCCACCGTTTTTTCGCGCAGCATTCCATTACTTTCCATATACTATGTATAATACTCCCTATACACGTACGAATACGGAAAAGTTAAAAGAAACGCACAGATAAAACAACGGTTCATTAAACACTTTGTAAAACCTTCGTGCTATATAGTATTTTAGCAATATTTCTACTAGTCATGAAAATAAATTTTAAATAAACTTCTTCCTTTCTAGGAACTAAACACTTTTCTACCTGCAAACCTCTCTAGTTAAGGTGAAAATCCTTTACATCTTATTCACGACTGCAAATTTGTTAATCAAACAGAAATTGCTTGAAAATTCATTTAACTTGTATTAATCCTGTTATACCCCGAATAAGAAAATTTACAGTATTGTCTAGCATTTTTAGCCAGCCTCTATCAAATGTTCTTTCAGGTTATGATTGTCATTTAAAAAAATAAATATACATCACTTAATTCAATTTTGTCTTATTGACAACATTCAACTTTAAAAAGTTTCGCAACTAATTATTTATTTTTCAAATTCTCTCAATTAAAAAATACACCGTTACACAATGGAATTCAAAGAGAGAGATTATTATCCTCGCATAAATGAATGTATATTTCTATTAATATTCATTCAAAAAAATTATATATTTATTCATTTTATTGTAAGACATGGATTTCTAATCAGTCTTTCATATTTTACTATTCTCAAAAGTTGTGCAAAATGTTGACCTTACTTGAGGATGGCTGATTCAACTCCTTACCAACCGCCTCTTGATGGTCGGTCACATAACGATGAATATAACGTGGGAATACAGGATAACTCGTAACGATGAATCTGTATGCCTCGAAGTAAAGCGATTCTGGATCCAGTAGCCCTGCATCTATGGCTGGACTCCAAATTCGTTCTTATCTATCCGGAGCATGCAAAGTCATTCAAGGGACTCCGATAGTCGAATTCAGTTGAAAATACCAGAGACCGAAAACAAAAAATCTAAAGACCAAATATGGAAATGAGTAGCAGTGTAATAGAACGGTTTTTACTCTAATCACATTCGTGCCATTTCTCTTAACTTGAATTTTCATATTTGAAACAGTTACTTTAATGTAAATTCAAAATCATTTATCTCAATAGAGCTTTTTGTTATTTCCACATCTTGTAGTATTTTCCAATCCAACTTTTGTGACGTTTGCACGAACAATTTAAGAGACCTTACTCTGCAGCAGCCCGGACGCAAGTGAGAAGGTCGGTCTGTTGCGACCGCCGTTTTTTATTGCAAAATTGAACTGCTGAAGTTACATAAAATAAATGTAATGACAAATAACTGTGATAATAATTGGACGACAATATAATGAAAACTCTGCTATTCTGCTTTCGTCAAGGTCAGCGGCCACTTCCGTGACACTGGGCGGTCACACTATAATGTTTTTTTCAGCATGTCAATATTAAAATATCCTACAACTACGTATTTTCCATACAAGTAAAAAGTCTAACATTTTTATAAAATTAAATTAAAATTAAAAATAAAATTTCTAAAATTATTTCTGGCACAATTGAATTATTACCTATGAAATTAATGTAATATATTATGGAAATAATTAGTGGATGTTATATGTATATGCCATGCGACACCCAAATTCCTATATAAAATGAGAACATAAATCATTTATTCTGTTCTTAGTGTGGTATGTGATATTATTATTATTATTATTATTATTATTATTATTATTATTATTATTATTATTATTATTATTATTATGATAATCGAATGGCGTCTCCAAGCGAAGGTTGACTGGCGATCAATATTCCCCTATGTCTCACGAGCTGCGGCGCACTGTAAAAGCAAGAAATATCAGAAGAGCCCACGCTCGCTTTTCCTGCCGCAAGACCGTACTCCATCAACACATCCCTGCCTGATAGCGTAGGCCGGAGCTCCGATGCGTGAGAATCGGAACACCGCGGCTTGCCATCCGTCAGCAAGCGATAGATAAGAGTCGACGCGCGCCTCTGGAGGTCAAGCCACAACTATCCCGTTCGTACGGCTGGGTTGAAATGCTCTGGGAAACCTTTCCCATTCGTATTTAAAAGGTTAATTACAAAAGAAAGTAAAGTAATAGTAAAGTAGAAATTGCTTGAGTAAACGCCCAGTATAAGCGACATTATTTTACCGAATATTTAAATTAAAGTAGTAGTATAATTAATCTAAGGGTTACAGCGGCTCCGAAGAGAGGGGCAAAGAAATATATCCATACGAAAGCGGTGTCAGTGGCTTCTATGCGTGGGGTCGAGGTACACAATGTATTATTAAAAAAAGAGAGAAAATTAAATTTTCGCGCTTTGATGCTATAAGAATTTTTCAAAAGGTAGTTGAAGTGTAATTCATATTATAATTTTTCATAACCATTAACAATATTCGGTTGTTCTCGAATAACTATATATAACATTATTTAAAGCACATGTACTCTTAAATATATTAATGTGAAATACTTGCCGCTAATATAAATATTAACGACGTGAGATAAGTCAAAAAAATTCATTTTTCTAAAGAAAACTGTTGAGTTTTCGAGAAATTGTATTTCACGTTCTTTATAGCTCTTATACACATAAATATAATAATGTAAACAAATCTCCGCTATGTAAATATAAACGACGTGTGAAACAAGTTTAAAAAATTACATATTTTGCAAATTTTGAAAAAAAACAAAAGAATAAAGCAATATGGAGTTTATGTCATCTTATAGAGCACATTTAACATTATCCCTACGAAAAGTTTAAAGAAAAATGAAGCTATTTTTGAGAAATCGTATTTTTGTAATTTTTTAAAACAAGAAATACTGCACGCAATAGTTTTCGTTTCAAATATTTTATGTATTTCAAAAAAATGTACATGACTTTAATGAAAGAACTCACTTCACACTAATTTTGTATGAAGGAAAAACCTATATCTTGAATTTTGTGGTATAGGAAGACGCGGAAAACTATCCAAACTTTTACAATTTTCTAAAATTTGAAGATAACCGTGAAAATCTACCCTATGTCACCTTTATAAGAGTATTTTACTCTATTTTTTACAAGAAATGTAAAGAAAAAAATTAGAGCCGTATTTGAGAAAAAATTGAAAACATCGGAGGGGCTTAATGTAAAGTACCCCCAAATTTTAAAGAATTTTTTCCCCACAATTATGGGAATATTCTTTTTGGAAAAAATCGTACGTATGGTTCAGGAGCTAGGCAGACTGATGGACGTTTTGAAAAAGAAAAAAAGAAAAAAACACTCTTCCGGGATCAGGGGACCCCAAAACGTGTCAGTTGGAACCTCGATGTTGATTTTCCGCTGCATTACATAACTTTTCCTATACTACGTATATTACTCCGTATATACCTACGTATACGGGAAAGTAAAAATGACCCAATTGTTTTAGTTTAAAAATTATAATACGTTGAATGAATATGTGTGCGTTGAGTTGAATGGTGTTTCAATTTGTTATTATTTTTTATAATAATAAATATTATTATAAATGAATAATATTAGTAATTTTGGTAAGTTTATAATTAGCCGGTAATTCGTATATAAGTAGTTTTGTTTTATCATTAATTTTTATTTTGTCAGCTGCCGTTATTCCACAGTTGGCTGAACAATGATTATAGAGAAAACTACAATAGTCTAAAATTTGGGAATACAGCATTTAACTAGGCCAAAGTTATTAGCTACTATTTTTGTTCTGTAGTAGTGTGTCAGCCAGCTTTATGGACGTCCCAATAACTATACATTTCTATCAACTATATGATAACGCACACCCAGTAGAAAGTGTCGTAACTAAAAAAAATAATTTTGAGTTAAATATATTATTTAAAAGAAATTTTATGCTTTTGCGTCCTAGAATAGTGTTATTTTTCAGACCTATTTTAGTCAATTATTGGCAATGATCGCACTTCATATACATAATTTGATAATATAATTTCAAACCACTAAAGCGCTTTCCTGAAAAAATCACCTTTTTTAAGTTACGATAGTTTTCAAAAGGGGGTGCGATAAACCCTCATTTACAAGTTAACTATGTCTACAATGCACTAATGAAAAGATAAGTTGTCATCAGAATCCGAGCCCTGTTATAAGTGAATAGCAAATGCTGTTACGTTTTTACGTGAAATCAGGAAATTGAATTTTGTTTGTTAAATAAAATAGGTTTCTGAAATTTATTTAAAGAGACAGGAAGTTTTGAAGGAGACAGTCTCACTAGGAAACATCTCAACTAGTCTCGAAAACATACTTCCAATTAAGTTTTATGAAAAGAATTTCTACTTACATCAGCCGGTACAAGATCATCTCCAGTTGAGGTGTAGAGTACCGTAGGTACTGTGGCTTTCTTCAGATCATATTCTGGTGGGTGCGGTGTTCCATAGTGTTTTATGTTGCCTTGAGTTCCGTAGTCAAATTGACAAAACCGACCTGGAATAATGCACACAAATTATTATATTTTAATTTGGTTTGGCATTTACGTACGTTCTGTTACGAAATTTCTCTTACCAGATTTGGCATTTTGAGCTAAATGAACCATTGTGGGCCCAGAAGTCGATTCCATCATGCGGGCTAAATGAATGGGCAGTTTGTTCTGTCAAAATAAAGAAAATCATAACAAATAAACTATGTCAAAAGCCTTAAACATACATCAAACAAGCCATAATGCGTATCTCTGAGTCCTGAGTGCTGCAATTAATCGGTTGCGGTGCTTTTTACTTGCTCGCCCTTACGAAGATACTTCGAAAGCGGAAAATTTTTGGCAGAAAAACTTGTTGTCGGGCCCTGGTAACGAAAGATCTATGAGACATTTATGGTTACTTTAACTCTAAAAAAATCTTTGAAGTTTCTCTAACCCTAAATTTTGAACAAAAGAAAACGAGGTTCTGTATCTATTGCGATTATTGGGAGAATTTTGTTAAGATGTTAATGAAATTATTTGGAAAGGCGATTTTTTTTATTTCTTTTACATAATCTCCTACTATGAATGATGTTTTACACGGGTGGACATAAAAAAGTAGATGGCACATTAGATTCTTCAACATTATCAGGAGAAGAAAATATAGTAATTTAAAATTTCTAAATTAATGTACCAATTGTTAGAATATTTCAAGCAATGAAAACTCTAAAAATTATAAAATAACTTATATTGATGCTGCAGTGTAACGTGTCTCTCTCTCTCCTCACTCTTTCTCTCTCTTTCTCTGTCTGTACATGTTCCATATCTCTCTTATCGCTTATGTCATATTTACACCTGTACTCTTATCTCTTACGTTGAATTAAAAATGTGGTCTTGAGATCGTTGAATTAAAGGGTGATCTAGCTTTTTATTGAATTAACTTTTTACACGATTGAAACGCTAAAATTATTATCACCATCATCATCATTATTATTATTATTATTATTATTATTATTATTATTATTATTATTATTATTATTATCATTATTATCACCATCATTATTGTGGGGCATTCATTGTGGTCACGCGTGTGTAAGTGTGCTCCGTATTTTTCGCTGAAAAAAAAACAACAACAACAAAGAAATGTGTGAATATAATCCAAGAAAGAGTGTACAAGTATTATTTTTGTGCTCAAGGTGATGGTAATAGATATTTTGAAGGATACGTCAGCTATTTATTTCGTATAAAACAACAACAAATAATTGGAAAGGTGAGCATGTGACGGACATAACCTTCCAGTGAGAGAGGTACGATCCCGCCTAAGTAATCCCTGGGAGTTGGAACAGTTGTTAGTTATTATTGTTGTTATTATTATTATTATTATTATTATTATTATTATTATTATTATTATTATTATTATTATTATTATTATTATTATTATTATTATTATTATTATTATTCCCTGGGGATACACATTGACGTTCGGGGTTTTATTTCAATCCAAGGCAACAATAGTTTGCACGTAAAGTAGAACAAGAAATATAATGGGTTTCTGATATCCATCAGTTCAAGCTTAAGACTTTTCGGACTTTCGTATTTTCTGTTTCCAATAATACTGCTCTCTGAATTGTCCACAAATGCTTCTCAGTTAGTTTTAATTTCTTTTCGGTCTCTCGCTATTCCTTGACGACCAATCCATTCGCTGACACCACCACTGGAAGCTCTTCTACTGTGCGCAATCCATACATGTCCTTCAATTCAACAGCCAGGGGTTTGTATTTCCTCTTTTTCTCAGCAACAGTGGTTACAAGCCTGTCACCTATAGGGACCGCAACAACAAAGATGCATGATGTTTTAAATATTTTATCAAACAGAACGATATCTGGTCTATTTGCTTCCATTGTTCAATCAGTGATTTTTATACTATCGCACAGGATTCGAGCCCGATCACTGCTGATTACTTGCTCTGGTTTGCACTAATAATAAGGTTGCTCACTCTCTACGAGGTCGTATCTCTTTGCAAGGGCTTGGTGAATTACTTTGGCGACGCATTTTTGTTCTTAAGGTAATCTGTTTGAGATAATGTGGGGCATCCATAGCAAATATGCTGGATTGACTCGTTGGTGGAATTATAAAGGTGACGTCGGCTATCAATTTGCTGATCCATAATTAATTTTTATATGCTCTGTTTTTTACAACTTGGACTTGAATGGAGAAAAGAAATCCTTCAGTCTGACCGAAGAGGCCCCCCTTCGAACCACTCCACTGAACATTTATCAATGTTCTCCAAAGTTAGAGTTGCAAAAAATCTACCATGAGTTTCTTTCTTTGCCAGATATAATGCGGTCTTGATGCTTCAGGTAAACAAAATCTTTGCTTAGTTGTGCCAGACATAATGGGGTATCTGTTTATCTTGATCACAGATAGCTTTGTAAACAGACGAATTAACTGGCAGAAAGTACTGACGTAGCTTTTCTTCTTGCTGTCGGCATAGTACCTCCAAGTTAAGGAGTCCTCATCCTGCACTACTTCGAGGTAAGTAGAGCCTGTGCACTCAACTCTGAGGGTGGTGAAGTCGATGCCTTGTAAGCGTAGTTCTTATTTTCCTGTCAAAAGTCTGTAAGGATATTTCTGTCTATTTTATTACACCAAATGTGTAAGTTTCTATGGGAATAGCCCAAGTATTAATAGCAGATATTTTGCTTCTTGAATTATCCTTGTTTTGCCGACGTTATCTACTTTCAATAGCACGTAATGTACAATCTTGTTCCTAACGTCTGAATTGAGAATTGTACAGCAACTGTAGCATTTCCAGATATTTGTAGGAGCCTTCAGTGCCGAGATTTTTAATAATTGAGTCACCAGATATGTGCACATTTGGTTCTTCATTTAGGACTTTCCCGCGGACAACATGAAGAGTAGCACATTTGTCAATCTCACACTCCATACAAACTGCATCGCTGAAACTCCGTTTTGTAAGTGATCTGTATCAGAAGCATATAGTTTGAGATCATCCATGTAGAGCCGGTGCGATATACGAACATCAGGGGTTTTCTTTACCAAGTACCCATTTTCTGATTGTTTCTGCATTCTGCTCAAAGGGCTGAGTGCTATACAAAACCATAACAGGATGATGGATCTCAATATGAGGTTGAAGCTGCCCCCTTGAAAAATTCCACGACGAATTGCAATACCCTCCGTCACGTGACGGCAGATTCCGTTCTTAATCAGCAAAGGAGTTGACCATTCTGACATGCAGTTCTTCAAGAAACCGATCAGTCTTCGATCGATTTTATACAAGTCGAGGACTCTTAAGAGGTCTGAGTGAAGTACAGAATCAAAGGCTTGTTTTTGTAGTCTATACAGCCTACAGAAAGATTGCGCTGGTGCTTTTGTACTTGCTGCGTAATTACATTGTCAATTACTAATAATTCTTTATATCCCATATTTCCCTTGCGACAGCTATTCTGTTCAGCAGCCAAAATGCGCTGGTCGACTAAATGACCATATATTCTGGAAGAGATTATGGAAGTACAAATTTTATATAATGTTGGCATTCAAGTGATCGGTTGATGATTTCTTTGCTGGGATCTATCACCGTCTTTGGACACCATATGCGTTTTGTCTGTCAACAAGTACTTTTGGAATATTGTTGGATCTCGCAAAGCTTCATTGAACAGTCGAGTCAAGCATAGGTGCGTGGCAATGAATTACTTCCACCATACATTTTAGATACCATCCGGACCAGGCGACTTCCAATTCTGTGTTATCTGTACTGCCGTTTTATATCAGCAAGGGAAACTTCAAAGGGATGCATTTCGTCGATGTTACAACCTTCTCTTTACTCCTGTAGCCAGTAGGCATCTTCATCATGTTGCTTTGGTATGGCCCAGATATCAGTCCAGTACTGAACTACTCGGAAATTGCCCCTGACTGTCTTCATTGCCATTCTGCAACTGCCTATAAAATGTCCTCTGGTCGAAAGCGAAGGCTGTGGTTGACGTCTCTTTGCTGCTTCATCTTAACGCCGAATGCTCGCAGCGAGTGCAGTAATTATCTATTTCATATCGATGGCTTGGAATCCATAACAACTCTATATTATAGTTGTTTGTAATTAGCCAAATAATTAATACTTGGATCTCCTTAAAGAGCATATTAGACTTACTGTTTTACGTAATTCTATAAGCCCTGATTTGGAATCTGAGAATATTACGTGTTTAATATCTATTGTTTCTCATTATTTGGAGTGTTTTAGTATATTGTTTTTAACAGGTAAATGAAGAGTAAATAGAGTCTGAATCGGTATATCAATCAGTGTATCCTATCATTAGTTGCTGTTGCACACCCTCTTCTTGCATTCATTGCTGAACCATCAGTAGTTTTGTAATTTTTGCACTTGTTTTTCATTTCTAGAAACATACTTCTAAATATTTCTTTTGGTGGGGTACTCTTCTCGTGTTCTGCTATGTAGTTCCATCCTTGTGAAGTTACTCCAGGTGGTTTCGCTGGTCTCTTCTTAGGGAGGAGTGGAGGGACTTCGATCTTCAGAGTACAGAATTCTTCTAATATATAGTGGCTTAGGTTGTGTTGGGTATTCTAGTTCTTTCGTAGTTTTCTCCAAGGATATTCATAGATACCTTTGGCTTGATTATTTGCTTGCAAATAAAATTACTAGTCCCTTCTTCTCAACTGAAGTGGTAACATGTTGGCTTCAACTAATATTCTAATAGGACTAGTCCCAAATGCCCCTATGGATAATCTTAACGCTATATTTTGTATGCTTTCTAATTTATTTAATAAGTCTTTTCCTGCTTAATTATATATAATATACATCCATATTCTATTTTTGATCTTATAATGTCTTAATATATTTGTATTGACTTTTTTGCCAGATCTCCAATTTATTTCTGAGAGGCCTTTTATGATGTTGATTCTCCTAAAGCATTCTTATCTTCTAAGTCTATTTGATTCTTCCACTTCATCTTATCATATGTCATTCCTAATATTTTGAACCTTTCTGAGAATACTGTCATTCAATTTAAAAATTACATTGTGTCCTCTTTTTTCTTAAAGAACACTATGTATTGAGTTTTTGTTTTTGAAAATTGAAAACAATTTTTTTTCTGAACTTTCGAAGATTGTTCAGGGTGCTTTGAATAAGTAGAGCTGTGTGCTGAATATTTATTCCTTGGCAAATTAAATCATCTGCAAATAAGAAACCTTTTACAGTAGTTAGTATGGATTCCAAGCCAATAGGGAAGACAATGGAAAGAAGATGCAGATAAGAAAGCAAAGAGAGCAACTAATGAACCTGTAAAGACAACAATTTATTCATCTCCAGAAGAAATTAAGATTTATATTAACATCAACATGAAGAAATTTTGGGACTCCAGTTGGAAAAAAATGACTAAAATAAATTACAGGAGATAGACTATTCATTTTTGACAAGTCTCCTTCAGGGCAGAAAGCAGTAAGTGATAATTAGTAGACTACGAATAGGTCATACAAATTTGACACATATATACTTCATTAGAAAAAATTTAGAGGAATAAATGTGAAAAGTGTGGTTCAGCTTGGGCATTCAAACACCTTTCAGTACAACGCCAAGAATTGGAATTCAACACCAATCTAAACTTCCAAAAAACATTAAAGGATGTTTAAATATCGATGCAGGATACAAAAGATCATTAAATTGCCTAAAGAGAACGATAAAAAATATAGCCTTATATATATATAAGGCTATATTACTAAAAGTTGGGTACTAAAAGTTGCCTAAAGAGAACTAAAATATATAGCCTATCAGGGTTTTCAAATAACATGAGACCTACACCATTATGTTAAACGTTCTTCAGAATATCCACCAGTAACATATCATCAAAACTATGAAGCCGCTTTTGAGAAAAGAATTGTTTCATCAAAATTATAAACTGCATATATTTCGCGCAAAATTACGGGGAAGTACTCAAATTTTCGAAAAATTGTAAATTACCTTATTTCAAAATCTATCGTTAAGGAACAGATTCCATTAAGGGAAAAAAATACTTTTTAGTAATAGAAAGACTGAAAAAAATTGTAACTTTTGTAATTTTCCAAAAATTAGAGTTTTCAACGAACATGAAACCCGCACCATTCTCTTAAGCGTCTTTCATAGGATCTAACAAAAAATTGTCAAAAATGATAGCGCCATTTTTTTAATTTGAAAAATATCCCACGTGCTTCATGTAAAGTACCCCCAAAAAATCAAATATCGGTTTCAAATTCAGGGGGCCACGACATCAGCGAGAGATTGGAGAATGTCAAATTGAAGAAAATCGGCTGAATGGTGTGGCTTCTAGCGTTGTTCACTGACGGCCAGGTAGACGTTTTCCCATCACTCGATTTCTCGGTATCAAAGACCTACAAAATATGGATTCTGGCCAGACTACGTGTTAGAGGATTTTTTTCAAAATTTATCCACTGGATTTATACACTCTTTCGTTGCCAGGGCTCTGAAATGAGAGTTTTTCTGCTGGAACTTGGCGGTTTCTTTGCGCGGCATCACAAAACCTTTTCTCTTCTCTGTAAAATATTTTCGGATAATCATTAAAACGAATAAAATCGCATCGCAGGGTGAGCTGAGTTTAACTTGCGTCGTTGTACATAATCTGCAATATGACTTTCGACCAAAACATTTTGAATGAAGAACTGTCTTAATTTACCGACCATTCTCGACTCACAGTCGGGCATTTATATAGTATCCCTGGGATGGGGACATATAAAAACGAAATTTTCGCGGAACCCAGTGATTTCAACTTCTGACGCCACGACGCGTCACCAGCTCGCACTGTCATCAGAGGCACTGGATGCAGTCGTAACGTCAACTAAAAACGACAAAAGTCGTAAAGAACCGTTGGATTTCGTCTGGACAGAGGTAACTGTGACACTCTCTTGAATACTCGTTAATACTTTCTCCAATAGCATATTTGTCAATCGTGTGTCGTTTCTTTTCCAGAACACTTTTGTCTGCTGAAAATAATATACTATATAATGAATTAGTAGTTTACATTTGTATTGTAAATTTTTATAAAATGACTTAATATGTTTGAAACAAATAATGTACTTCAGCTTCCGGGTCAATGACCCCCATCTCGATCAGGTTTTTGTCCAGTTTCCCTGATCCATTGAGCAAATGCTGAGATGACCCCTTGTTTTGCTTCTGGATGTAAATGTAGCTTCACTATGCGCACGTTTTGTTGAACTCTCCTTTTGCTTGTAATCGTAAGAGTAGAGGTAAGGGCAAGTTGCTATTTTGTTAGCAATGCGGAAAAATAATTCTTGAAATTCGTGTACCAATGCAAATAAGTTTTCTATAATTCAGAAACGAAAAATTATTTTTATTTATTTATGTTAAACTTTTACTCATTTTTCAACTATTTATAGTTAAAATGACGAGAAGATATTCCGGAACTCAAGAAAACGTGCGCAGGTAATCTTTTCCCCCACGTCACATTCAGTGTTTACTGGTTTTTGTCTGAATAAATCTAAAGTCTCGAGGTCTCGTCCGAACGTCCGAACGTCGGAACGTCGGAACGTCGGAAATCCGAAATCCGAAACCGGAAATTTGAAATCTAAAATCATAAAATGTTTAAAAATGCCTTAAAAGCAAAGAAAAGTGACATAAAAATCTGTATCAAAACAAATTCAGATGCTTTACTCAAGTTGTTCGTTGTGTTACTGACGTAATCGCAGTGGCGAATGGATCGAGAGTGGGCATGCCCCTCAAAGGCCTAGAGAAAAATTAATATGATAAAAGTGGAAGAAATATTAAAATTAGAAACACGAGAAAAATTGTCGAAAAGTCTTATATTTATCGAAAAAATAACCACGCGTTCTCTCCTTGGCCTTTTAGTTACAACTGGGAATTTGTTGTGACTGCTCATATCTCTCTTACTCCGCTTGCCAAGCGCTGCTACGGCGACTTCCTCGTATCGGAGTGTGGCCGACGCAACCGGAAACAGTGCTGACGGAGAAAGGGCCGGTTTCACCACCAGCCGAGTAAAGTTGAGAGTAGTTACCCGAGAGTAAGCATTTACTCCAAGATAGTAACTCTCGAGTAGAGTATAAGCGTTTCACCATGCTTCTACGAAAGGGTTATTTTACTCTAGAGTACATACTCCCCGATTTACTCCGCGAATCAGCTGAACGCACAATATTTGAGAGCGATTCAAGAGGCAGTGAGCGAGTGACGCTGGGAACCACTGCGGACCAATGCGAACCTTTGATTAATTCCTTACATTCTATCACTCATTTCAGTTTCGGAGTTCTTGGCATTATTATCTTGTGCGGTGTTGTCGTGATTTGAGTTGGCATAGTTTATATCTTAGTTTTTGAATCTTTATTTCTTAATAAATATTCATTTTTCTTCTCTGGAGATGAGTTACGATTTTTTTAGCAATGCAGAAAAATCAAATTTGCAGTTCGTTTACCGATGGCGATGCAAATAAATTTTCTATTACTCGGGAACGAAAGTGTTTAGTTTTTCAAATGTTGCTGATCTCGCGTTTTTCTAAATTTTATTATTATTATTATTATTATTATTATTATTATTATTATTATTATTATTATTATTATTATTATTATTATTATTATTATTATTATTATTATTATTATTATTAATATTATTATTATTAATATTATTATTATTATTATTATTATTATTATATTATTATTTGTTTTATTTTTTAAATTTGTATTCAACTTTGAACTATTTATAGTTAAACGTTAGAAAGGGATTCTGGAACTGAAGAAAACGTGCGCAAATGATCTCCCCCATTCGTCATATACAGTTCTTACTAAATAAATAAATATTTGTAGTCCCTGTAATTATTATTTTTCCTTTTGTTATCGTATACGGTACGTAATACCTTTATTTCGTATCCACATGGGCGAAAAATAAATTCACAGGTTCTCTACTGTTTACAATGTATCTGATGAAATTAACAGCTCATATGGTCAAATATAACCTCGTGACAAAATCTCGATCGTCATAATTAAAACCAATCCATTCTCTCCCGCATCCTTTGTCTTCGCACTATTGGATAATATTCCGAATCATTGCTGGAATCATCTACAAATGCTATCATTCGTAATTGTCGAGCCGTAACAATACTTCGGAGGTACATGCACGTTGAAAACTGAATTTACTCCGTACTTTACCCGACGGATTTTCGCAGTGTAAAGTTACTCTCGAATTTACTCTCGTGTAAGCGATTTACACTCGAGTAAAGTGTGGGTCAAACGCTCCAAGAAGTTACTCTCGAGTAAACATGATTTACTCTAGAGTAAACTCTTACTCTTCGTTTGGTGAAACCGGCCCTAAGTGTGCCAAGCGACTGAGTGGGCCGCAGTGACATTGCGCGCAATTACAGTGTACCCGAAACAAAAGAATAGGGCGTGGAATATGCGAAGGAGAAGGAGAAGGCGCGGTTGAGAAGTATTTTAGAAGAGAAAGAAAATATCTAAAGAGAATAAGAAGAAAAGAGAAAGAAATCTAATAAAAAAGTAGAGGGGCTTGAAACATATTTTGTGAATCCTGTCTACTTTCTTAATTTCTGAACAATAGTTTGTATGTTAGCAAATTCAATTAATTTGTAAATCTATAACATGCGTTTTCATTTTAATTCTATTTCTTGATATCTGTATCATAGAATAAAAAATACAACAAATCGTCGTTTTGCTCCATTGCATTCTACGATTTTGATAACAAATTATGACTATTTTTAATTTAAAACTATAAAATATTCATTAAATATTTAGCTTATTATTTTAATTTTGTTAAAAGCATTGTATGATAATTAGGGGGCGGATTTTTAATGAAATGTCATTTTCTTTATTCTAGGACATTGCCGTTTAGAATAGAAATTAATTTATGTTATGACAAAAGGAAATGAACAATTTTTATAGGTAATGATTTGCATTTTTGAAGATTTTGACTAGTAAGTCATTTTTTACATATTACGTCATTTTTTTGCATTTTCGCTGATTTCATCGATTATAATATCATTTTAATGGTACTTGATTCAAACATTATATACAGACTATTCGATTTCTTCGCTTATGTATTGTAATGTCAGTCCTTGTGACTACTATGTTCCTATGACACCTATCAGCGCCATTATTAGTTCTGCCGATTTGGCGATAAAGGCAAAGATCTTCTTTTAAAGAGCAGTAAAAACCAAAGGTTGCGACCTTATTTCAGTTGAACAAAAGAAAGAAGACTCGATTACATCAGTAACACATCCAACAGCTTGAGTTGTTCATCTGAAGTGGTTTTGATAACTTTTTTAGGTAATTTTTCTTTGTTTTTAGGGCATTCTACAGCATTTTATTGACCATTTCGACAGTGTTTTAGGTCATCAAAATCCACCCCCTAGTGAGAAATAATTTTCCTTGTTTTCAGGTCTCTGAAGACCAGTGTAGTTGTAAAGGGACGGAAAATAAAAAAAAGAAATATCGATGTTTAGTTTTTATTTTAAAAAATGTAGTTCCTATTAGCAATTTTTTGTTTATGTTCACAAGTGTAACGTTTCAAGTGAAGGAAGTCCATCATTTCACATTTAGATTTATTCAGCCAAAAAAACAGTAAAAACTGTTTGTGACGTGGGGGGGGGGGAAGAATTTTCCTCGATAAACACATAAGTGAAGGTTTTCAAGTTCTATGTAATTTCAATACATAGTATTTTGAAATCAATGTGTCTAAGTTGTTGATACAATAATCATACTTCTTATTGTAAAATACGATTACGTGATAATCGGAACGTTATAGCTTCGAAGTAAAATGCAGTCACTACACACTATACATCAAATTTTCGTATTGTATTCACATAATAGAAAAGTCAAAGAATAACATTTGATGCCCAAAACAAACGTATGCTATGGTAGAAAAGTATGTATGAAATGAAACAAAACTCATATTTAACATTAATATAACAAAGTCACAAAAAATAAATAAACAAAATAATTAAGACCTGTTTAATATTCAGTCGCTTTTCTAAAATTAACAATTGTTATGTTATTATTATGTTTGTACTTGGTAGGGTAACTTTTCTGTGAAATCACTACTTTGAATCGATTCAGCATACTTTCAGTATTTTTTTTATTTATGAGCAACCTATAGATACTCATTCTTCCGCCAATCTCTTCGTCAATTTCTCTCTTCTGGAAATTTTATTTTTTGTAATCGAGATTTCAGTTTATATTATGCACGTTTGTTACATGTTGTACGTGAAGGTATGAAGTCTGCAGAGATATTTCCGAAACCTTGGGGACGTTGTAGAGAAGCCAAGTGCATACAATGTAGGCTTTATGTTTTGGATCATTGTCCTGATAAAATATAATTTTATCCTGTTTTCCGAGAGTATCCGCGTTTTGGTGCAAAACTTCCTTGGGAAAGAGAAGATAACCTTCCTTCATCATTATTTCTTCTGCACACCCCAATTCTGCAATTCTAGACGATATGCACCGCATTCGCCGTACTTAGTAAGTCTACGGCATACTTCATTTTTTCAAGTGTTCGTTGACTTGCGCCTTACCCTAGTTCTGCCATCTGATTGCCACAAGGTAAACTTGCTCTGGTCAGCAAAAATAACATAGACCACCACTGACCCTTTGTTCTCATACTGCTTCGCGAACTCCAGCCTTTTTTAATGAACTCGTTTATCAATAGCTCTTTCCTTGCCACTCTTCCATCAAATCCTTCGTCTTCACTGTCCTCACAGTTTCGAGATGTACTTTCGTTCCACATTCTTCTAACAACTCAGCAGCAATTTTCGGCCGGTAAATCCAGGATTCTTTTTACGTTCATCAACCAGGCATCTCTTTCTTCTCTAATTTCAGACTCTGTGCAATTCCCTTAGCGACACGCTTCCTGTTCTATTCTCTCGTTTGTATCGCTTACGATGCGGACTCTTCTTTGTAGCAGATTGACCTTTATGTCAATTTTTCGAGTAGGATAGCCCTTTTCATGATTGAACTTCACAAGTTATCGCTGGCCAAATGACGTATTCCATCCTTTTCAGCCTATCGTAGTACTTTCGCCACATAAGAGGAAGTGACCTGAATTCTTTAACACTATAATGTCAAGTGATGGGTAACCCCAGCATCTCGTAACTCTTTCATTAGAGATAAAAACTAACTACAAATTATTTTCTCAGGTGACCTAATACTAAATTGACAGGCTTCATGGACTTTTTCAGTATATTGTTTTGGTAAACTATTATAGATCAATTACGATATATTAGTGAGACTGAATAATAACGCCAGAGACTGCATAAACATAGAATTTTTAAAAATTGTCGATTAAATGCATAATAAATGTATTGCAATGGAATAAACACTATTTATCTGTTTAATCAATGACGCACATTTAGGTTTTATTCACATCAAAATAATGTGTTCATTTCGAATAAATTATAAAGTTTAACTTACCTTATCTCGAACCCCTGATACCCCCACAGAAGCGTAAAAAAGGCTGCCACACAACTTTCGTTGGGAAGAATTCTTATGGCAACCGAAGAAGTAGAACGCTTTGCGAGCAGCACTTGGTCTCAATAACTCATAAGTATTTTGAAGGTCCATTATCACCTATCAAACATATTTAGTGTAATAATGTAATACTATGCTCAAATGTAAAATAAGAAACGAGAGATCTGTCAAGAATTGGGTCACACACCTTCGTGTAAGATCCAATTCCGTTTTCCCATGCTCTCTCAAAATACATCAGCAAGAACAAATAAAAATAATCATTATTACGTAGCTTTTATAAGTTATTATTAGATCCTCCAGTCAAATTGTAAATATAAGAATAGTTATGATGAATAAAGGATGTTGTCTGGTATCAATTAGGCTTATGATTGTTTCGATCGCGTAGCGATAATCCTCAGAGCTTGCAGCTTCCGGGCCGAAAACAAAGTTCTGCAGCACTTTGTTATATATATATATATATATATATATATATATATATATATATAAATTTATTTTTAAATAATATACACACACGATAAATACGGAAACTTGATAAACAAAAGTCAGGTACTTTCAGCACGAGGAATGCTTCATATTACAATTACTAGGATGACACCAGTAATTCATTTTGCTTGGAAGATTTACCAGTATAACAGAAATATTCGTAGATTGATATCCAAACTTAAAAAACCAATCGTTTAATTTGTAATACATTTAGTCACAGAAATTATGTTTTCTAAATTACAATTTTATAATAATTTGTTTCGTCAAGGGGTAGAATTTCATTATAATAATTAATCGGAAAATAGAATTAAGAATGTTAGTTTTGTTACAACACTACATTTTTCGAAATGTCACACATTTAGTTTCATTGTTTAACTGAAATTTGTACTCCATACCTTTATTAAACGATGGTTGTCTCTTATTATTTTGCCAATAGGTGCTTTCATGTTGTCCCAGAAAACTGATGGAGCTATATCAATTTTAAGTCGGAATTTATTCACATATTCCGGCTTGTTAGACAACATGACATAATATATATTATTACCCATGGAATGAGCAACGTGAATAAGTTTCTCTCGTCCAGTTTCTTTCAATACATAATCTACCATTGCTGGGGTGTCGTACATCCCCATTTCATGCCAACTAAAAGAGATTTATTTTACATTAACTAGGTTATTTTGCAGTTGCAAAACGTGTTCAGAAGGTTGCTTTCTGATGGCTCGCGCCTCACCTGAAGCGCCAGAAGCGCTTGTCCTTCGCGGTGAAGTTGACGTGCTCTCGCGAGTAGTAGTTGCCCCGGGTGTTTCCGATCCACACGTCGTAGCCGGCGTCCGCCATGAAATAAGCTGCAAAAAAGATTGCGACTTAAAAATTCAATTCAAACAAAAAAGGAACATTTGTACATTTAAAAATATTATTAGAGGTTACAAAATTTAAATATTTCAACTAAGATGAAGATTCCCGTTTACGTCAGTCGGTCTTTCCGCATGTTTCATGTTCATGTTTCGCCCAAACCGCTGTTCGGTGGCCGATTGACTTGCATCGAAGGGGCCAAAGGGGCACCTCCGTTTGGAGCGCGCGCCGAGGGGGCCCGAGGGGGCCCTCACTGGCAGCTGATGCCCTGTCCCTTTTCGTTGCCTGAGAAGACTCCGGTGTTTCGGAATAGGTACAAATTTTAATTACGTTTGCATTTGTAAGTAGAGTTCTCGCAACGATCCAGCGAAACCCTCAAACACGGGAAACCATGGCAGAATCATTGGATATGAATATGTTAAGTCGAGGTAGGAAGATATATGTGATATGTGATTTCATGGCGTGTTTGCACAAATTTTCAAGCGATGGTTTTCATGAGCTCACTGCTTTCACTGAGATTCGGCATTTGCATAGAACTGACACTCACTTGGCTTACAGAACAAATGACTCGAATATCGCTAGCATCTGAACTGCAATGAAAGAATCGAGCGTGAAGTGCGTGTTAAATAGTGCAATTAGTTTATGCAATGCAATTAGTTTATAATGTTTATGCAATTAGTTTATGCAATTAGTTTATAATGTTAAGCTTTATTGCGTGAGTACATGTTTTGAAAATGAGCCACATTAGGAGCGAGTTTTCAAATTTGTACAAATGCAATAAAGCAACATTATAAGCGAGTCGCATACGCTATTTTTTACGACAGCATTATAAATTTATAAGAGAATCAAATTTAATTTTGCGAAACAACTTTCTTGTGACGTCTCGGGTATAGTGCAAGAAAACGCAGATCCGTTTACCTCCACCTCCCCATGATTCTCTAGCTGCGGTTGGCTGAATATGTGATGACGCAATCATTCGTGCAGTAAAATGCTAATATGTCCGCATTTGTGCCGTAAAATGCTCGATTACGAACGATTTCTTGCAACAGAAAAGGTAGTTTGTAATGCTGGTATACAAGAAAATACTTTGCGTGACAGTTGTTTTTAGTGCCTGAAGGCGCGTCCCGCTGGTGAGACATACCTGCTACGAGCCGACGTGTAGGTCAGCGCCATCTCTCACCATCGAGTGCAGAAAGAACCCCACCGCCTCCCGTGGCAAATTCATGCACTGACGGGGTTAATGACCCCTCTGGTGGACGCCACCGGAAACACGAAATAAGCAATCGACCAAGCGATCGCATCCCAGTGCCATTCCCCTTTACGCCCAAAAGTGTCATCTACCTTTTTAATTTATTTGGACAGGATCCTGGTTTAGAGGTTTTAATGGGGAATGTGAATGCCATGACACAACTGAAAACAGCCACAACAAAAAACCGCCAGGATTACTGTGAAGGTCGCGCACATGTCATGTCATGGAACTCATAGAGCCTCCAATAGGTGTTTCTGTTAATTGTCTATAACGTTATCGAAACTGAATTCAATATTACTCAGCAAACACTTCACAATGATTACAATGTCTTCTAAAGGAAACGAGAAATCTGTGAGTTTTAAATTAAATTCTCTTAAAGCTTCAATTATCAACTGATGCGGAATACTTGAAAACATCGCAACATCTGTTGAAAATGTTTCGTGTTTATGAGATAGATTTTGCAACAATTCTGTTAACTCAAAACTATTCTTAACAATATGCCATTCATTAATTTTTACTTTTCCATATACATACGTATATACGGAGTAATATACGTTGAGTATAGAGAAAGTTATGTAATGATGAGCGAAAAAAAGGCCCGAAAAAAAGACAAAATTTTTGGCAGAAAAAAACTATTATCTGATCGGCTTACTTTACTAGAATTAGAATTAGTTATTTATCAATAATGTACTTAGACTAACCAATAAACACGTTAAAATCTTAATACTGATGGAAATAAGCGTTTTTGCCAAGAATTGATAAGACAATATTCGCTAAGCGAATGCTAAACGAATTGTAGAGAGTTTCGGCAACGCAGCGCTGTCCAAAGCGCATTGCCCGCTTCTGTATAATTTACTTCAAATATTGTAACAGTCAAATGTATTCCTGCTTGTTTCATTTGTAAAAGTAAGAAACAATTGCTGCTCCTGACTGTCGAAATGAGTGCAGATATGCATCACAGGCGCTCTGTTTGAATTGGACGTCTTCAAGAAATAGCTGAGGTGTAAGACACAAATAACATACAAACTTAATAACATGCAAATTGCAATATTTCAGTATTGCGCAGCTGATTCCTATAATGCGAGAGTGTAGCACCTCCAGCTGAAAAAACAAAAGGATTTAGCGAAATAAATTTTATGTAATCATTAAGGGTGCAATTTGCATGAACATCTTTTGAAAAAACTGCGTTTAAACAGTTCTGAAGATGCGGATTTTTGTTCTCATTTTTGAGTTTTGAGAAACTTTATCAGATACCATCTGAAGCATATATACGGAGAATTGCAAGAATGTAAACAAATGGCCGGATATCTGCCAAAATACAAAAACGAGTGTGGAGCAGTCACCCGGGGAGATGCCAGGCCCGCCGACGACCCAGCTGTCGGTGGCGCCGAAGATGCCGTGCTGCAGGAAGACGGGCCCGCGCCGCGCGCCGCCGCCGCCGCCGCCGCCGCCGCCGCCGCCGCCGCCGCCGCCGCGGCCGCCCGGGATGCGGTGCATCGTGAGGATGAAGCCGTCCGCCGTGCGCACCTTGTGCACCTCCAGCGGGTAGCCGTGCGCGCGAATCGCCTCTGGCTGCGGGCACACGACACGTTCCATGCAACATTCCTCGCTCAGCTCACTGTTCATAATTGAAGACAGTTATTTTGTACTTACTAGGCTGTCCGGGTGACGCCGCGTCCATGGCGAAGGTGCCGACGTTTCGGTCACCATTCTGCGACCTTCCTCAGGGCGTATTGATAGGTCGCATAAGGAAGGTCGCAGAATGGCGACCGAAACGTCGGCACCTTCGCCATGGACGCGGCGTCACCCGGACAGCCTAGTAAGTACTGACTCCGGCCGCGGAAGCCTACAGTCTCACAGTTATTTTGCTTAGTGCATTTTTTCGGTTGAGCTTAACCCTGGTATTGACCTGTTTTTACTTTCTCGCTACTAGAGAAAAAGTTATGTAATGCTGTGCGAAAAAAGGTCGAATTTTCAGCATAAAAACTCTTAGTACAGGGCTGTGGTAACGAAAAAAAGATAAATCTAGATGCTCAAATTTGAAAAATCCCCAATCACGTGTGCTAGCCATAGTCTATGTTTTGTGGGTTCTTAATAGCGAAAAATTGACTGACGGCAAAACTGCCTGTTCATCTGCCTGACTGTGAACAACCCTAGTGGCTAAACGGTTCAGCAGATTTGCTCCAAAGTTGACATACCGGATCATCTGGCGGATGTCTCGGCCCCTTGAATTCGAAATCGATATATTAATTTTGGGGGATACCTTACGTGCAGCCCTGGGACATTTTCAAAAATTTCAAATAAATGACTCGTTTGATTTTGGTTACTTTTGTTGTTGTATGTTCTGAAGGATGTTTAAGAGAATGGTACAGCTCGTATTTTTATTTAAAACTTAAATCTTTCAAGAATTGCAAAAATTCAATTTTTTCGGCGTGTTCCTACAACAAAAATATTATAGATAGAGATTTTTTCTCAAAATAAAAAAGTTCCTTAAAGATTGATTTTAAAATAAGGTCATGTACAATTTTTCGGAAATTTGAGTATTTTTCGCATAATGTTAAGCAAAATATACGCTACTTTTAATTTTGTATAAACAATATTTCTTCTTAAAAACAGCTTAATCGTTTTTGATAAATTTTGTTGTTTGGGATAGTCTGAAGAACATTTAAGAAAACGGTGGAGACCTCGTGGTATTTGAAAAAACTTGATTTTTCGAAAATTGAAAAAAATCAAATTTTTTCGGCGTCTTCCTGCAACTACAATTATGAAGATCGTTTTTTTAAATGGAATGTGATCATAAAAACAGATCTTGAATTAAGGTCATGTTGAATTTTTGAAAATATGAGTGATTATTTATGTAATTTCGTGACAATGATAATAGCCTCAATTGACTGCGCATCACTTACGTAATAGAGGTAATTCCAGCAGGATACTTCGGAAGTTGCAATTTGTATGTTATTTCATATTTCTTTGGGCATTTTACATTCGAGCTTTGTTGTTATTTACGTTTACAAATTAATCTTGTATAATTTATTTAACACCTATTTAAAATTGCGATCTTTAATTTGAGTTAAATGAGAAAACGATTAGATGATTTTGCTTTGCATAATATGTGGGAATCAAGAGTAATGCGCTTAAAATCCGAGTAGTTTTAAGATAAATGTATTTGAATTGCAAATGGTGGCAGCTAATTCCATTAATAAGGTAATACAGCTAACATGCAAATTAGATAATAGTAACAATAATAAAAATAATTATGATATAAAAACTCTAATTCATAAAACATTTAATTACTTTACAAAAAAGAAACATGTATAATCTAACTCTGCACTGAATGTTTGTTCAATTAAGACCACACTGCACTTCACTTCATTATGACCCTTTAATTTATTTTACCCCATAATCTTATTATTTCTCTGTTCTACACTGCACGACACCTTACTTTACAATATATTACTGACGCATCGCTCTATAACCTACTATTCTCAGTTAAGTCCCTCATTTACTTAGTAATACCCTAAATTAATTTCCTAAACTGTTGAAAGCTACGAGGAAAGGGTTCGAAGGTTTTTGCAGGCAATCTTTTCCATTCCGTTATCGTTCGATTTGTGAAAAAAAGTTTCCCGACATTCGTCCTCTGCGGTCTTAAATTTAGTTTGTGCCTGTGATCCCCCCTACTGATGTGTGTTTGATGAATATAACAATATTATATTTAATATGATGATTTGTATCCATTTTCATTTTCTTGACAGGTGTTTCAAGAATGCTAATTGGCAAAATATTGTATTCCATACTAATGTGCAGTCATTGTTGCATGTTTGAACACATTGTTGTAACGCCTCACTGATAACAAAAGGCGACACAGGAGGCAGCGAATCGTGCGCGTTAATAGAACTAATAATTTTATTTACAGGCTAAAATCGCCCATTGTTGGTAAATTTATGTAGAACGTGAATACTCTGAATTCATTGGCAGAAAGGTGTTTCCGTTTAAATGTTTATATTAAAAAGATATGTATTTTGCATGCTTAGTTTCCTTAAGAATGTTTCAAATGGTACTGCAATTGAAGTGTATGAGAGATATTGTCGTATTATAATATTACAAGGTTATTAGCAATATCGCGAGAACGTACGTGCAGTTGAAGCCCCACCATTTTCATTGTTTTACCATTCATTTACTTATAAACCTACATTGCTTATCGAAACGTTGTATTCAACGTATAAAACTATGTTTATTTTGCTTTATTGTGATTTGCAGAAATAAATTATATTACACCTGTAGCAAATCAAATTAAAAAAAATTAGTCTACAAACGCGTCTTTGACAAAAACGAAAAACCACTTATTGTAATAAGAAGTTATTTGGTGAGGTTGTAACCGGCAGGTTAAACCGAATATGGACAACGCGGAATAACCTGAAATCTAAGATTTGTTAATAAACGTCATCCCAAGACCAGTCAGCATATCGATTGATTTTTCAAGTTACTCAAAACCATGATAATTATTATTATCATCATCACAGTTACCAATGTATGTTTATTCTATCCAAATTCTTTCTACCTATCAATTTAGATTACGAAGAAATTACCCAGCTACACATCCATTATTACGCGTAACTGAATATATTGTGTAATCCTTTCATTCTAAAGAACATACTGTTTTATTATTACTAGACTAGCTCAAGCTTTTGACAAAGTCTGGCATAAAGGACTTCTATTTAAACATCATGATATTGGGATAAATATTTGTTCAAAATAATTTAAAGTTTACTTTTAAATTGTCATTTTGCAATTAAAATTAATTCTTCTCTTTTCACTTTACGTCAAATTTATTCAGGAATTCCACAAGTTTTAACTCTTTTCCCACTAATCTATAACATCTATATGTCTGATATTTCTACTCTACCTTTCGTCTCTTTAGCTCTTTTCGCAGATGATACTGAATTATTTTCATCCCATTCTAAAATAAAAATTGCACGTAACATCCTTCAAAATCCTATTCAAAGCATATCAAGTGGACTCAAAACTCGAGAATTAAAATTAACATCCTTCAAACACGAGCTAAAAATTTCACACTTTGCAGACCTACTAATCCTCCTCAAAATTATTAATAATATAAATATTCCTCGGTTAGGTAACAATATCGCTGTTAAATATTTAGGCCAATCCCTGGATAAATGTTAAACGTGGAAACCTCATTTCTCAAATATTGTTGACAAAACATATCAAAAAATCTCTAGGCTTAAACAGTTAAAACATAAACATTCTAAATTACGATTAAAATGTGGTATATTAATATACAAAATGATTATTCGGTCATCTCTTACTTACACGTGTCCTATATGGTGCAATATATCTTCCACGTATATGAAAAAATTACAAATCATAGAAAATAATTTTTTAAGAAAGTTATTACCAGCCGAATAGTTTATATAAAATAAACAAATTCATCGAGAATTACATATAGAATCTATTAAAACATTTATAATAACATAGTCCATAACGTTTTATAACTTATTACCTTCTGATCCTGCATCAAACATTTTTTATTTAGGTCAACCCTATGAAACCCTCCGTATTTACACAAGATTCCCCAAATATCCTCCATAATTTTCTTTTTACAAATTTTAAACACATTGCAATTGAAAATATTTATAATTAATATCTTACACAATTCAACAGGCAATAAATAAAAGTTTTAATAAAGAACATAACTAATGGCTTTAGCAGTTTTATCTAATTGTTAGGACACCGTTAACTTACAGTCGCGAGACAGAAACCATACATCTTCATCAATATACCAAATGTAGGTTACAGTAAACGGCATACCAAGTTGTTTTTGACCTTTTAACCAATAGCACGAGGTGTCTCTGACAGGGAGGTCGAAACTTTTTTGTCGCTAAGGAGGGCAAAACTTCTGGGTTAAGGGAACTCTGAAAAGTGTTCTGTAACACCGTTATAGAATGGAGTCGCGTCCAAGCCCCAAGGTAGCGCAGTTGGATGGTGCCAACGGCTAAATTAAGTTTTGAAATGGCATGGGGTGATGCTTCCCAAATCCATGTCTGACTGGAGTGCGAATTAAGAAAGTAGTAATACGTACTATTGTTTGTCAATGTGAAAGTTGCAACTTTGATATTTTTTGTTGATTAAGAAAGTTTATTTTTGTTTGATTCATTACGAACATCTCTATGAGAATAAAAGGCTTCATGCTAACAATTTAAAATTTATTCTCCAATGAAACCAGGGATTTCTGGGTTCAGCGAGAGAAAACATCCGCAGAGGGAAACGCTGTTCTCAGAAAGCAATTTCCGACCTCCATTTATTCTTGCACATCGCCTCCTGGCGAAGATTCTCACTTCACTGCCGGTTCTGCAGTGGTTCCTAGGTTCGACGAGAGAAAACCCCTGTAGAGGGATATCCTTACATCCATTAGTGAGTAATTCAACCAGACCACTGCGATCTAAACCAGGATTGACCAGTGGTGGCCAGTGACCCGACACCTCTCACAGTAATTGATGTTTATTATTTTTAAACCTTAATGGAAATCATGCAATCATCCCCAAATTCGAGACAATAACTGGACACATACGTTGATTGATGTTATCGGCTGCGTAAACTGCTGTGTTGAATAGTCCCATTAGTAGAGTGAATGTTTCATAGCGGTGTTCCTCCCCCGCTGGATGGTGAGATCCGGCGCCGACCCACAGATCGGCTAGTGGGAGATTTCCTCCTAATGGTCCTTCTCTCTGCACGTCACCGCCCCATTTGGCACAAGCTCTAAGCTCCCAACTTGTGTGGTAATGTAGTACACATAAGCGCAAATGTGTGAGTGAGGGGGGAGGAGAGGAAGAGGAAGGTCAGATCCGCACACCCTTCTCCCGTTTGTTACGGTACTGCTCCGGCAATCGCCTGGTCTCGGAAAAAATATGGAAAACTAGGTAAATACTGGCTTTGAACTAAATTCAGGCCGTTGGACGTGAACATAATCAGATTCTGGGAACTGGTATTAACCAGTATCTAAGTTCATTAATAAGATTAGAATAGCTTATTGTGCATGCATCTGTCGAATAATTATAATTTTACAATCATTTGCCTTAGCTAGAATGCAGTTTTCCTTACAGTCTAGTAAAATGGTAGGTTCTCAAAAACTCCAAATTTCGGAATGTTTTGGGGTATTTTGTAATTTGGTTCCTGTTTGTTGTGGGTCGGTGAACATGAATAACACGTTTTTAAGCAGTAAATGAAAACGTTTACGTCTTTAAGATTTTTTAAAAATAAGAAAAAGCTATCTTCTTTTCTTAAATAATAGTTTATTATGAAATAAAAGGAGAAAGAATTACCTACATTTAGTGTATTAAGCTTTCTTCCTCCAATTAAAAGTTTAGCCGTGACAGCATAACGTAATTTGGAGAAGTAAGCGAAGCAGATGGAAACTAGAGATGCTACAACAGAACATACTTATTGGCATTATTTTATTTAGTTATGTAATACTGAAATATTGTAATTTCTGCCATACTAAAATCTCAGTTATAACGGGAGAAAGTCCAATTCAAACGAAGCGCCTGTGCCAGGAACAGTAGTAATGTCTAATTATTACAAATGAATAACATTATTACAGTATTTGCAGCACAATACACAGAAAAAAAGAATAAGCAAGCTTGTCTTGATTACACCAAAGTGAGCTAACAATTAAATAGCATAATCAGCGATAAAAACTGTTTAAAACTAGTGGTGCTACACCAGCACGTACTTTCTCGCGATATTGTTACTATGTAATATTATTATATGAACATTTCTGAGTTACACTTCATAAAATTATTGGTTTATATTAACGCGAACGAAATGCAGCCGTCATCTCCAGTTATCAGTACGGCGTTACAACAAGCAACAATGACCGCTAATTTGCATGCGATACACATTTTGCCAATTAACATTGTTGATATCGCTAGAAAGGAAATGAAAATGGATAGAAAAATGTCATAATTAAATATAATATTGTTATATTCATCAAAACTGCTCGGTTTTTACATGCATTACACTTCATTACCATATCTTATTAAGAAAAGCGAAATCATCTGTTTTCACATTTAACTCAATTAAAGGACGCAACTCAAAGTAGGTTTTAAATAATTTCTCAACGATTAATTTTAAAACGTATAGCGTAAGCTCGAAAGAACGAAACGAACAAAGAAATATGAAGTAATAAGCAGATTCTAATTTACGTAGCATCCAATTGCCTAGCATCATTCATTTTACGTTTACGAAGTGCAGTAAATTGGTAGTGGGAGACAATGTTTGTCGCCAAATAACAAAAAAAAACTCATATTTTCAAAATATTTAACATTGCGTATTATAACATCTGATTTTGATGTACACAGTTCATTAAGAAAAAAATATATCGTCATAATTGTAATTGTAGGAAGACGCCGAAAATATTTTGATTTTTTTCGATTTTCGAAAAATCAAAGTTTTTAAACATGAGACTTGCACCATTCTCTTCACAGTCCTCCATACTATCCAACAGAAAAATACATCAAAAACGTTGGAGCCGTTTTTGAAAAAAATGTTTAAACACAATTAAAAACTACCTATATTTCATGCAAAATTACGCGAAAAATAATTATATCTTCGACGAAATGTACATGAACTTTTTTAAAAATCTATCTTTTAGAAACTGATTTTAAAGTTGTATGAAAAAGCCGAAAAATTTATGAATTTTTGCAAATTTGAGGAAAATGAGACCTGCACTATTCTCTTAAAAATCCTAAAGTTTTGAAAATGAACCAGGGCTTCATGTGAAGTACCCCCCAAATTTACAAAAGCTTTTTTTTATTTCTAGGAGCAGTCAGATCGACAGGTAAATGTCAATTTTGACGAAAATTAGACGAGGGTTTAGCCGCTCGTGTTGTTCACAGACATAAAGACAAAAAAACGTTTTGCCGTTAATCGATTTTTCAGTATCGAGTAATCACAAACCATGGATTCTGGCTACACCACCTAGTGTTAGAGGATTTTCTCTCTAAATTAGCAACTGGATTCATCCACTTTTTCACCACTAGGGCCCTGTAATAAGGGTTTTTCTGCTGAAAATTCAGTTTTCTCAAACAGCATTACATATCTTTCTCCTGCGGTAGTGTTAGAGAAAGTAAAAAGAAGACATAGGAAAGAGAGTAAAAATATTAGTTTGATCCACGTTAAATTTATTACTTTCCTTAAATATATTTCCTTTCATAAGATTGTTATCTACATCGTACGATAAACATACCAGGCCGATCCGGCGGCAGTAATGCCGTAGCGAGATCGGACGGAAGGATCGCGGGTTCGAGTCCCGCCTCGGGCATGGTTGTATTGTGTTCGTCCTTTCACCCCCTGTCATCATCATATCGTGTCATCCCCACAGTTACCATATCGTTACAAGCAATAGTGGTCGCTAATGACCTAGAAGTTCATGCGACATTAAATTTTTAAAAAAAAAACGAACAATTTGCGAACGTTATTTTGACAATGCGTGAAACGAAGCGCAGTAAAATTCGAGCCCGACACATTCCGAATTCGGCAGTTTGTGCTTCTTCCAGGTTTCGAAAATAGAGATTTAGCGCTGAAAATGGAACCAGCACCACTTTCTTTACCTTCCTATAAACCTTTCTTTACCTTCCTAAAATATTCCTTGCTACAAACGTGAAAAACAATTGGAGCCGTTTCTTGAAATATAATTGTGGACAATTTTAAAAATTGCCTTTTTAACGAAAAATTACGGAAAGAATACTCATATTTTAGAAAAGTTGAACTTCACCTTATCATCTGCTTCTGATAAACAAACTACATTCAAAAAAATTATATTCATAACTATATAGTTGTATATTAAGAACCAAGAACAAAAATTACACCTACTCTTAGGTGTCCTTGTGGTCAAAATTTAAAAAAAAATTGGTGCCATTTTTGAAAATTTGGAAATGTCCCAGGGGCTCTATGTAAATAACTCCCCCTCAAAATTAAAATAACAGTTTCAAGTGCCAAGAGCCATATCGGCCAGATCGAGTGGGGATTGCAAGTTTTCGTGAAAATTTGGTGTACGGTTTAGCCGCAAACTTTGTTCACAGACAGAAACATTTTGTCGTCAATCGATTTTTCGGTATAAAAACCCCACATAACACTGGATTCTGATTATTCATTATTCGTTCATATTGAACTGATGTGAAATTAAAGAGGATAAAATTGCCTACATTTTATGTGTTTAGGGTTTTCTTCTATGATCAATAATATCGTTGATAATGCGCAAAATATGCCTGGATATTACTATGAAAATGGCATTTCACTTAACTTCTCTCACTCACTAACTCTTATACGAAGGGCATTCAAAAAGTTCCTTTCCCCACCCTCCTTCGGGGAGCCCCCGCGCACTTAGCAAAACAATAACCGCCCGAATTTTGCCCTGAAGACATCCCGACCTCAGGCCATTCGCCACGCACCCGCGGAAGGAATCTCCCTACAACACTTCCGGAAATCCTAGAGTTATTGTTTATAGCTTGCCCGTCGCCGGCTGCCGCTCACGACGCCGAAGAATTGTTTCTGAAAACAAAGCCGCCTGAGCACGTGTTCGGGCAGCTGCAAGAGATGCTTCTAGAATTAGAGAGAGAGAGAGAGAGAGATCGCCCTAGAAAATTCCAGGAAGAGTGCGACCCGATTGGGTGACAAAATTGCGACGCATATAGTTTCGGCCTATGAGACATCTCCCCGTGAGGGAAGGGGCAAAGCTGCGGGTTCTGAGACGTTTTCGAGAGGGGGAAACGGAGGGGAGCTGAGTAGAGAGAAACATTACCCGACAGATTACACGAAAGAGTACACTAGAGATTGCTTTACAAGACTTCGCCATCGATCGCGAATTAGCATTACATTACAAAACATTGCTACCGATCGCGACTGAGAGAAACATTACATTAGTGATCGGGACTAGTAGGAGAAAAGGCATGGCTCTTAGCTAAGACTCGGTGGAGTGAGGAACATTGTTAATTTCGACTCGTAGGGCTGAACTTTGCCACGGAGCGCGATTTTTCACCGAACGCGTGCAAATTACGCGTTAATCTGTGTTCGCCGCATAGTGCCGTCTCGGGCTCATTCAAGACCACATTACGCCCACCCGGCGCCCGTATGTCCTCGAGCTGACTCTGAGCCCGCCCGCCTTTGACGACTCCGAGACGCACCATGCCGTCAGCTAAGGAGAAGAGCTGAATGGGGAGTCGGTGGCCTGACCACCGCCCCGCCGTCGCCGCACCACGCCGCCAGCCCTCGCCCGAGCGAGGGTGAATCACTAGACGAGGACAGCCACCCAGCCGGTCTGCGGAGGCACCACAACCAGCGGTGATAATCCGGTATTTAACCGGAGATGAACTCTCTCCCCTGATTACGTCACGGGGTTCCCTCACTGGGTTTTCCGGCGAAAGTTTCAGCGTTGCCACGCTCAGGTAGTTTTTATTACTTAATAATGCATGAATTAATGTCAACAAAACCCTAATGTTAGTGTTAAGATGTTTCTTCCTAGCTTTTAGTACCATGAGCTCATTGCGTAAAGTTGGTAGGCATTCTTTGGCGCTCTCTTGCGACGTATAACTTCCTTGGCAGCTAATGTTGTCAGGAATAAATTAATTTTTGCCCAATTAATGAAATGATTCCTTAAATATTTTCGTAACCTCCCTTCTCTTACATCTATTTGGAATGAACTAGCGACCCGACTGAACGTTACAATATATATATATATATATATATATATATATATATATATATATATATTGTAATGTTGAGTCGCCGAGTATATTGTGACGTTCGGTAATGTCCACCAAACATTCCAGCCGCCGCCCACACAACTTTCACGTCGTCAGAATGCGGAATTGAAAAGTACGGATGCCGCGTTGGTCACCAGAAGCGCGATCTGATATCCGCTGAGTATAACAGTATGAGTTGTTTGCAGGGGCAGATGGATGCCTGGTCAGTCCTAGGAGGGTCACAACAGACCAGAATCCCTTCTTGTTCGAGTCGCCGGTTGAATAGTTTCTTGTTTTTGTTTGAGTCGCTGATTGAATAGTTTCTCCTTCTAGTTTCAGACGCTGGTTTAAAGTACACGATATACATTCGTACGTAATATGAATTCGATGTAAACATAGAAACTGTGTAAAATTAGCCATTTTGTGAAGAACTGTCGAAGAAGTTGTCGAAAGAATAATTGCACCAGTGTATTGAACAGTGTCTTGGAAGTGTATGTGATGGTATAGTGTGATGGAGCAGTATTTTGGAGTGGATCAAGAAGTCGGCGTAATAAAGGTTAGAATTTGCATATTTGAAACGCCAAGTGATAACTTTGAGATCTTGAAAGAAGTTGCGAAGCGAACCAGTGCGGTAGGCAACGGCAGAATTATTCAACCGTCACAAATTAATCGCAAAGCGCAAGGAACGTCAAGCACGCGAGCGTTCAACGTATCGAGCGGGCGAGAAGAAGCAACCTCCCCCGCAGTAACATTCGTCACCGAAATTCCCGGAAATAGGCGCGGGTAATTCCGTTGCTCGGTGAAGGGGTTGTGGGCGGAAGCCTATGCTGCCCAGGTACTTAATTTTACGTCCCTACACCCCAGAAAAACCAAAACTGGAATAGTTGATAATCTCATTGACAGGGCCATTAAATTATCTGACAAGAGGTTCCATCAGGAAAATTTACAAATTGTTAAAGCAATACTTACTCGGAACAATTATCCTGACAAGTTTATTCAAAAATGTATGAAAAGGAGAAACATGCTTTTAGAAATACAATCACATAATACAAACAAATCCAAGGAAGAAAGTGGTAAACAATCTGTAGTGATAAAATTTGTGCCGGCAATCAATAATAAACTTGACCGGATTCTAAATGGGAAATATGGCTGCTCGGTTATAACTAAGGCGATAAACAAGAAAATGTTTATCAAGAATATTAAAAACTATGTGCCATCTTTAGATAGACTTAAGCCTACTTGTAGGCAAAATTCTGTTTCTAAACATAGAATTGATTTTAACCATTTCCAACCGAAACCATTGTAACATGATTTCCAAAATCCAACAATTCTTGATGTGGAGACACGGATGTATTCGCGTCTGGTATCTGAAACCTTACAGACTAAAACCCATGACTCTATTAATACTGTCATAGAGAAAATTAATTTTACCAAAATTTATGATGCATTTATGATTACACCGATGCAGGACTTACACTGAAACTTAGGTTGTTTTTCTGATTTTGCATAACATTAATTTTCTGACGTCATGCCACATTTTGTTAATTCCTGCCCCCTTCCTTCTTCCCTTCTCCTCCTTTGTCCTCCCCTCTCCTGTCTGTACTTACAATAGCTCATACCTTCCAAGACCTCTAAGCACTACACTTCGTCAGACCGTGATGGTACGTCCAGTAGCTTGTACGGGATGGTGTTTTATTGATAAAGTGTGATATGAGCTCCTGACTCGTTTGGTACGTGCTGATTTATAATATTGTAATAATATTTGTTTTTAACCAACCTATTAAATATTAAGCTCAATTTTATTGTTTATCTTTAACCGACAAAAACGAACCTTTATGGTTTGCAAATTTTTTTATGTACTAAATAAGGCTTTTAATAATGTGACGAGTGTACTAATGTAGCATACTGTAATTTAACCTTTCAAACTGTATTATTTTCTTCCTTTTTTCTTTTTAGCCTGAGGATGGGGAAAATATCTCCCCGAAACTGTTGCACATTCGAGTAATTGTAACATAGAGATGTAAATTGAGAAGAGTCGTGTCTGTCTATAAATCATCTTGGAACTCCTTTCCTTCAACCTCAAACGTAATCACTAGGTTATGAAATTTCAATAGGTATTTTCATAATTAGAAGACGTACCTGGCTTGCGAATTGTTAATTTTTGCAGTGTGAGGTCTTGCAATCTTTACGTAAGAACTTGTTTTCGAGTGCTTTACGATATCATTTAGTTCACCATGAGAAACGCTCCACTCTTTCTTACAAAGTCAACTTGTTTTATACTCGTTTGACTTTACCTCGCACAGACAGTTATAATTACGTTTCCATTTAACGTTGTATTTTGTTAACTAACAGTTTCCTAATTTAATTTTGGGATGTGTCTTGCGCCTAACTTAATGGGTGTGTCTTGCGCCGAACAGTCCGAAGAACTATAATCTTCTTTACTCGTCTTTAAACAAAGCGTGATGAAAAAACAGCACCAAAGTAGAGATTATTTTCCAAGTGGCGTGTTTCGAACATGTGTTGCGATCTGCGATGGCATCGGGTCCGTTGCCTCGCCAGACGATCCGACTCATTCCCTTGCATTATGCGCTGGCGCTGAGATTTCTTTCGCGTGCTTTTCTCTCATTTTCTTTTTGTTGTATTTTGCATTGGGCCACTCGAATTGAAAGATATTTCAAAAGCGCGATTTGGGCTCTACCGCGCGGGACTTTCAATTTCGGCTTTAGAAAGCGAGATGTCTGTCAACGCTGGTGACGCCCCGCTATTTAATATTGTTTTATCTCTCTGGCTTGCACTCGCACTCTCTCTTTGGGTTTGAAAATCCGTCAAAACTTTGGTAGTTGCTACTGGGAATATTTTGCGCGCTGAATCATCTCACGTGACCACATTTTCCTCATCAAACAATCGATCTCTGAAATGCGATTTTTACGAAACTGGTTACGAGTATGGGAGTTTTTCTGCTCTAATTTTATTCCAGAGATACCGAAAGAATCGCAGCTTTCGTAAAAGGAATTACGTGCATTTCGGATAATGGAGGGGGTCTAATTGCATCCTTCCCAAAATTGGGAAAAAATAGAAATTTCATATTGCCGGGATTGCCATCTAGGAACCTCCGAACCAGTCCTTTAGCCTGGATGGAATAAATTTAAACTCAGATTGAGTACATTTTCAATTTTTGTGTTTGACAACACGACGTAAGGAATGTATATCTTGTACATAAATAATTCTCTGAAAAATCAACTCCAAAAATTTACTCCGAACTGAGTTTAATCTCGGCCCTCTGCGGATCTTGGCGTACATTTTAAGGGAGCATGTTTTCGCGCTTCAGACCTGTTTCTCGCACTTGCAAACGCCCACTGCAAATAGAGAGCAAATTCAGAAATAAAGGACAGAAGGACTTTTGAGAGAAAATGCAGATAAATTAATTTTATTACGGTCAGACACGTAATGCTAAGAGCAATTCACAGCCACAAACATATTGTCATTACCTATTTTTCACTCCTATCATTTTCAAAGTAACATACACATTAGATCTCATTTCTCGCCTACTCAGGTTTGCCACTTGCCTGACTTTTGTTGTCATCATTTCATGTAATGTATTTAAATAATGCACGCCTGCCTACCGCATCGCGAAACATTTCGGGCATATTTCGCTTTGCCTCAGCCATCAGCTGCCTCATGTCCCCCTGCAGTAGTCTGGCATCTCCAGTCATCCAGCTCACGATATTTTGCACTTGGTTGTCCGCTTGCACAGCGAAGGCCATCAGCGCCGCCAGGCAGCACGCGACGAGCGCCATGCTCAAGGCGCCGGCGAAACCAAACTGGAAAAGGAAACCATCAATTAATACAGGAAAGTAAAGTTCTCGGAAGACTGCATTCGCCATTTATTGATAAACGAACAAAAATTGCGACTGCTGTAAAGAACATTTATTTACTACGTGACATGACTGACGGAGAGCCGACGTTTTATTGGCGTACTTGTTGAAATCATTACATTAGCTTTATCACTTTCATTTTCGACTAAAAACACCAAAACAGTTTTGCTAGTAACGAGTACAATACCTGGGCAGTTCCAGAGCCGCCAACTTCATCTATTCTATACATCGATACAATAGCAATAGTGGAGTGAGTGCATATTTAATGTTTAAGGGCGCGTGAACTAAGAGTACTGTGGTAATTAGGTCCATTAGTTAGTGCATGTTTTATTAGCGGAGTTGACAGTGTTCTAACCAGCTAGAACATGAGATTGGGAGCCACTCTATACGTCGGCTTGCACCGGGAGAGGTGGCTCAGGGCATCAACTGATATCACTGCAGTGCCTCTGCCCATGAGGTCAAAGATTCGAGTGTCAGACAGACGGACAGACATACAGACATTTTGCCGTCAATAGATTTTTCGGTATCAAGGACCCACAAAACACGGATTCTTGCTACTCCCCGTGTTAAAGGGATTTTTTCTATATATTGCAACCGGATTTATCCACTTTTTCCTTAGCAGGAGAAGGCAATAAGAGTTTTTGTGTCGAAAATTCGCCGTTTTCCGGCGCACGATGACAATACTTTCTCTTCTTACGTTTAGTGAGAGCCACAAAGTGGAAGTAAAACAGTAAGACTCAAGAACAAGAAAGTTATTAAATAACGCTTAGTACAAAAAACGAGAATTGCACAGTTTTCACAGTAAAACTGTTAAGAAGGTATTAGCCATACATGTATACGAGTAAATCGTTTAAGTTTAACTATGGAGTTTGGACTTGAATGTTGAGAGTGGGACGCCAAAATTTTATATTTTCATTCCAAATTTATTCCCTACTTCTAGGAGTCTCTACATTGCATTGTTATTACTTAAGGATGTTTTCATATTATATTTCATATTCATATGAAACATATTATATCGACGAGCAATGGTCAAGAAGGAATATTGAATGTAATTTTGTTAGTTAAATTATTCTCATCAATACTATTGATAATTTTGAAAAGAAATATATCAGCAATAGTCCTTCTGTCCTGTAAGGTATTTAATTTGAATTTTTCAAGTAAAGTGGCCATTATCACGATCATTAAATTACATCGGTTCTATTAGTAGGAAGGATACACGCCTCAGAAATCTATGCTGCACTGACTCGATTCGGCCTATATCTTTTAGAAGATATGGGAAAATATTAGGGGTGCATATTCCAAAATTGGTCTCACTAGTGTTTTATATATGTAGATGTAGGTAGAGCAATTTTGGAAATCCTTGGAAGCCCTGTGAATGAAACCAAGCATTATGAATGCCTTAATTAATTATTTTTTAAAGAGTTTCGACTGGCACTCAATTTTTGGTGACATTGACATTAATACATCTGGTAATATATATAATGACATTCTAAGTTGTGTAATTGATAGTTATGTCCCAATATTTTATCTCCATGGTGGAACTCCTATCTAACAAAACTTGTAATGTATAAGAAAACTTCTCACCGCAACTACAAACGATCCAGGTTACAAACTGATTGATCATTTCTCTTACCTCCGTTCTTATTGAAAATACATACCTAGACAACAATTCTATAATTACATGTGCTCAATAGAATATGTCATCCCTCATAACATTAAAATATTCTGGAAGTAGACAAAGAGTTTGAAATGTACTCTCAGTATGAACCCGAGCAATTTGTTTCTTGGTAACATTCATACCGGTACTCGCTCAGCGTCTGCTGATTTTCTCGCCAAATACTTTGAATCTGTATTTATTACCCAATCAGTGACTCTCGATCCTGATTTCTGATGATCACGTGGATAAAATTTATATCCATACATTATGTATTCATCTTGAAGATATCTTTCACGCAATTGAAAAATTGAATTTGAAAGCTGGCCCAGGACTTGCTGGTATAGATAATTACTTCCTTCATAACTGCCGTTTTAGTTAGCTGACCCGCTCAATCTTCTGTTCAATCTATCCTTGTCTTCAGGTATGTTTCCGGATAAATGGAAAATTTGTAAAATTGTTTGGGTATTCAAATCCAGTGACATTAGCGACGCGAGTTATTACCGTCCTATTGCAATAATAATTTCCATTCCCAAACTGAGAAATTAGTATATATCTTGATTTCGAAGTTCCGACGTGTTTTCTCACCTAAGCAACATAGTTTCTTACCTGTAATGTCTTCTGTAACAAACTTCACTACCTTTAATGACTTATTTCAACATTTTGACAAACGTAACCCAATTGAATTTATTTACACATTTCGTTGCGGACCTCCATGAGCACATCCTCGTCTTAAGTCCCATTGAGGTACGCAGTGGCCACATCAAACTGTCGGATTTTGATGCCCCTTCGTGCCGCTAGGGCGATCGTTAGACGAATGGAGCCCAACCGAGCGACCGGGGCGTAGGTCTCGTGATAATCCTTTCCATACCGTTGGGGGGGCTAAAGCCACAATCCTTGCCTTTCGCCTTTCTAACATTCCATTCCTTTCATACTTGTTCCACAGAACGAATCTGCTCCCTATCACACCCCTGTTTTCCGGTCTTGGCACCATCTCCCAAGTTTTCTTCTCTAGTACAGACTTTACCTCGCTCGCCATAGCCTCTAACCATTCCTGAGAGTCCTCACCAGAAAGAGCTTGCTTGACGGAAACTTTGGTTACGTTCGCAACCTCAGCCAGTTCCTCTACACGCTGGCCTTCACGCCTGTCCTCCGGACGGGCCAAGCGAGGTCTTCCTGGCTGACCAGTGTGGATCTTGCGAGGTCTTCCAGGTAGCCGCCTGACCACAGTCTCTGGCTCCTCTGGCGCCAATCCGCGAAAATGTTCGACGTCTGACTCTATCGCGAAACCTCGGAAATCTACTGCCTCCCTATCGCTGCGGTTCCGACCCGGGCATGCAGGAGCAGGAGCAGACCGAGGTTCAACTCTATGAAAGGACTTACGTCGGCCTTCACTTCATTCCTTCCCTGCAGCCCTGGGACCTTTTCAGCACGGTGCTCCTCCGGTCGGACGTCTTCAGCCTTGGTGCTGGAGTCTGTCAGCGGCTGTGACACCACGACCTTCCCTTCACTTGGTATCCAGGTTCTGAACCCTTCGTCGCCGCACCGGAGCCTACAAAGAAGCCCTTTCTGGAGCGCGGCCCAGGCTTACCTCTTTCGGTTGACCTGTCCATGACGAAGACCTCACAGCCAAATCGCTTGAAGTCGGATTCATCTGGTGCTTTTCCGAACCAGAGTCCATAGGCTGTCTTCCCGTTTAGTTTACGCGAGGGGCATCGGTTGCGGATGACATTCGCCGTGTTCCCCGCCTCAGCCCAGAGAGAGGAGGGCAACAAACACCTTCCCGTGTCCATCAGCTCTATTATTCCTTTCGGCTACACCGGTCTTCTCTCGATTGTTCGGGGCTGTTGACCTTCGTGAGATGCCGTGCCTCTTCAGTAGCTCGTCGAACTCTCGGTTCTTGTACTCCAGTCCATTATCCGACTGGAGGCACTTTACTTTCTTCCCTGCTGGGTGTCCATGGCAGCCCTGAAGCTGTCAAATTCATTGACAGCTTCGCTTTTGCTCTTCAGAAACTTTACTTCACACCAGCGCGAATAGTCGTCAATGAGTTATTGAAAGTATTTGTTGTTTGAAAGATGTTGCAGATATACGCATAATCAATGAAGAACAATGGAAGGAACACTCTATAAACCTTTGGTGTACTGGAACTGTTGAACCTAAAGAGGAAGAGCTTCGCTACAACAATACTGTGGATTCCATCTCCTTGGGTGAATTAAAGCAAGCCTTGAACAGTATAAAGAACAGGAAGGCATGTGGTCCTGATGGAGTTAACATGGAACTCATAAAATATGCAGGCCCCCTAAGCGAATTTAGACTGCTTCATCTGTTCAACGAATGATGGAAATCTTATAAGACACCCAATAGCTGGAAAATAACAGAGGCCATATCTATCTTTGAAAAAGGGAAAAGAAATGAATGTGGAAACTACAGAGGTATCAGCCTCATGAACACCGCTTGTAAAGTATTTGCAAAAAATATCAACGCTCGATTGAAAATTATAGCAGAGGCTAAATTACAAGAAGAACAATCTGGATTTCGGAAAGGACGCTCTTGTAACGACATTTTTAGTCTTAAAAGAATACTAGAAAAACGACGAGAAGTAAATAAGGAAACCCATATAGCCTTTATTGACTTCGAGAAAGCTTTTGATAGCGTGGACAGACACAAGCTATGGAAAATAATGAACGAAAGTGGCTATCCTGAACACCTAATAAAAACAATCAAAAATATGTATAAAGAGACAAAGAATATAATAAATACTGGCATAAAGAAGACTGAAGAAACTATTAATATAAATAGGGGACTTAAACAAGGATGTAGTTCATCTCCAACACTATTCTATATATATATATATATATATATATATATATATATATATATATATATATATATATATTGATGAATGGAGATGGATAGCTAGTTCTGGAATACAGTTGAAGCAGAATAAACACCTAAATGTTCTACTTTATGCAGATGACGTAACAATACTGCAAGAAAGTGAAGATGATCTGCAAAAAGCTATATACACACTGCATCAACTGGGAAGAAATGAGTATAATCTCCGAATATCTAAAAAGAAGACTAAAGTTATGGCCCATTACGGTAAATATCCCATACGATCAGAAATAGTTATTGACAACACAGTGATCGACCAGACTTCAAATTTTAATTACCTTGATTGTGACATCAGTTATGACACAGATAAAGACATAGAAAATAAAACTAATACATTTCAATCAATATGTGGAATAATAAACAGAACACTACAGAACAAAGCAAGGAAAGACACAAAAATGAAGTTCTATAAGACAATGGCTGCTCCAGTTCTCCTGTATGGAAGTGAATCATGGATAATGAAAAAAAGAGACCAAAGTAAGCTCCAAGCAGCAGAAATGAGATTTCTTAGGAAAGTTAAAGGCTGCATTAAACAAGACCAGATAAGAAATGAGGATATCCGTAAAGAACTAGATATATACAACATAAATGAAAGGATCTTAGAAAACAGGAAAGTATGGCGGTGCCATATCGAAAGAATGGAGGAAGATCGTATTCCACAATTAGTGATGAACTACCAACCGAAGGGAAGAAGAGATATCGGCCGACCCAGAAAGAGATGGTCCTGAAGTGCAAAGTGAAGACGGAACAGGCATTCCTGCCTAATCCTTGAAATGGAGAAGAAGAAGAAGAAGAAGAAAAAGAAGAAGAAGAAGAAGAAGAAGAAGAAGAAGGAGGAGGAGAAATTGCAATTTAGAATCGATAGAACATTTTCTGAAAAGCGCCTCCAACATTTTTACCGAAAATTGGTTATTGAAAAGTTTTGAGTGTTCGACGAACTGTGAAAAATGTGGAAAAAATGACCTTTGAGTGGCAGTAGATTCCTCTGGGAAGAGAATGGAGCAAAACAGGAAAGCTAGCCCAGACAAAATAGATAAGAAAACTAAATAATACGAGAAAGTTTGTACCATTCCGTATCACTAGTTGGTTTTGCATTTCTCCTCCTCTGCTATCTATCAGCGTTTATCTATCAGAGCCTCCCTCATAAAACTTCCGCTCTCCTGAAAACAATGCTTCAGTGAAAGGCTTCCCTGTGCACGCCGATCATTACCACCTCGGTCCCCTATCACGAAATATGTGCCGTTAGTATGCTTTTAATTTCGGCTGATTTTAGAGCAAACATACAGGGTGCGGCAGCATAACTTCCTTTTTTAAAATGCGCGCTAACAAGAGTCATGACAAACGCCAGCATAACTTCCTTTTTTCAAAACTCAATAAAAACTATTGTGTGCATCGGAAAATATTTATTTATTTTTTATAATGTAGGTACATGTCTAAAGTTTTTATTTACATTGTTTTGAAGATCAAATCTGTTAGGTGACGTCCCTCATTCTCCATACATTGCGTAAACCGATATCTGGCGTTTTTCATGACTCTTGTTAGCGCGCATTTTAAAAAAGGAAGTTATGCTGCCGCACCCTGTAGTTTTCCTCTGCCAAATATTATCCTATTGTGTGTTTTTTAACTGTGCACCTGTCTTCACATTGGCATTATGTCACTGCATTTCGCGTCTTTCTCGCACGTGCCACTAGATGTCGCGAGATGTATGTATCAAGTAGTTGATACAGTGCATGCGACATCTAGCGGTACGACCGAAAATACACGAACTGCAGTGATGTTGCCAATCTGCAGACGGGGCTCAGGTGCACAGTTAAAAAATCGCACTACAATTGTGATTAATTTTCTCAGAGTCAGTGTGATATGTACTCGTATAGCCCCTTGAAAGTTACCTCCGGGAGGGAATTAAAATGCTAAAGTTATGAAATGCTGCGGAAAAACGAATTCGAGATATCAACGGAAATACACGTTTTGGTGTCCCTTGATACCGAACAAGTGTTGTTTTTTTCCCTTTTTTTCAAAATGTCCGTCCGTACGTCTGAGAACAACACTAGCGTCTACGCTATTCATCGGATTTTGTTCAAACTGAAAAACTCCTATGTATCCTTACACAAGGCTCTGAAAAAACATTCATTATTTTTTGGGAGTACTTCACATGACGCCCTTGCAACATTTTCAAACTTTTCTCAAAAATTACTTTAATTTTTATAGTTAAATTGATTGTAAGAATTGAGTGGAATGCACTTAGAAAGGTAGCTTAGGTCAGATTTGCCCTTTTAACTCTGAATTTTTGAAAATTGCAAGACTGAAATTTTTTCGGTGTCTTCCTACAACTACAAAATTGAAGATAGAGATGTTTCTTTCAAATAAAATTAGTTCTTTAATTAATGTCAAGTACATACTTTTTAAATTTTTGTAGTTTTTAAATGAAATATGTGCAACATTAAAAAGTAATAAAAACAAGAATTCTAAATTCTTGTTCTTGTTCTTCTAATCTAAAAAACAGCTACAATTTTATCTGTAAACTTTTGGTAGGGATATTTCTAAATATACTGTATAAGATTACATAAATCCTATCTTGCTCTATTCTTTTGTTGTTTTTTAATTACAAAACTAAGGTTTCTGAAATCTCTCACTTCGTTAATATTTTAATTATGCGCTATTTGTATAAGTTATTGAATTTGTTAATAGAAGCGCTTCAAATAATGTCTGATAGACTTTCTCGAAAACTCAAAAGTTTTCTGTGAATATATCAAATTTACCACTTTCCAGAAACGCACAAACTCCATTTTCTTAAAAATGGCTCCAGATTGTTTCTTCAAACTTTTTGTAGGGATAGTGTGAAATGCACTGTTTAAGATGAAATAAAATTTACTTTTCTGTATTATTTTAGTTGTTCAAAAATTACGCAAATGTAATTTGTTTAAAATATTTCTCACGCCATGTAAAATGCACAATTCCAGCGATTGTATACATCATTCCATTTGTGGGTGAAAGTGCTTCTAGTGAATGCCAATGATGTCTCACGAAAACTCAAGTTTTCTGTGTAAAAGCTTCGAATTTCGCCATCACTCTTCAACGATTTTTTTCTTAAAAGTCTCCAATTTGTTAAACTATAGTTTCCAAATAAGACGAGGTTTATTCTTCTTTAATATTCTTAAATTAGGAACCCAATTCTCTCGATTCTACCATAAGGAAACCGAAAATTAACAAAATATCCAAAGAATGTTCTTTGGGTAGCGATAGATGGCAGCTGGCAAGAGGGTGATGCATGAGTGTAAAGTTATCCTAGATCAAAGAAATTAGAACACTAATTAGTACGAGAAAGTATGTGCCATTCTGTTCTCCACCACACTTCAACAACCATTTCAAAATTTCTTAAAAAAAACAAAGCGTGGAAAATATATATTTTTAAAATTCAAATGCTTAAACGAAAACTTCTTTCTGCCATTGAATCCAGTATATTCACGTTCTAAATAAACGTACCAACGATGCTCGATGCGTATTTTTGCCGTAAATAAATTTATTAATTTATATTATTATGAAAGAAAAGCCAGCAGTCATCGCCGGTATCAGTTCGGCATTACAACAATGGGGTTATAAGCTACAATGACCGCAAATTCGTATGGGATTCACATTTTGCCAATATTATTGTTGATACCGCTAGTAAGAAAAGAGCAAATAAGAGTATTTTTTTCTGAAAGAGTACCCCAATAGAATTTTGTGCGTCGAGATCTCATATTTTAAATTTGACCATGGGCAAATATAACTGAAATCGTAATTCCGTTTTTTGTTAGCATTGGATAGTATTTAATAGTGACACGTCATGTTTGTTGGATGGGTCTAAAAGTGAACTAGTATCTTTTTATCAAAACATTACAATACACACAATAATACATTTTTAGTGCAGTTATATTTTTCTCTAGAAAAGGTGTTCACTATTTGAGCGGGCAGTCCGATTTTTCTCACTATATTCACTATTTTTTCGCAAAATAGTGGACATTACACTGAATAATTTTTCAACGTTTCCCAACATTGTAAATTAAATAATTATTCCTTATTACAAAGAATTTATTAAAGCGCAAAGTCAAATAAGAAAGACACACCAAAGTAAAGTAAAATGGAATTTCATATTTTAAATATTATAATATATTTGATGTTTTGAATTTTAAGTAAAGTTTTGAAGCGATTATTTTAATGCGTGTTAAAATATTTGTGAGAACATATAGTAATTTAATTATATTTCTGTAAAAATTACTACTCCCCCCCTTAAAATATATTTTAATTTTTAAAACGCAAATTTTTATAACAAGTCGACACTTACATTCATTGTAAAAAATACTCGTTTATTTATAGACTAATACTGTATATATAGAAGTGGGGCACACATAAATAACAGGAGAATTGACTGGAGCGCATAGGCAGCCCGCTGCTGGACCTCCGGGGCAGGACACTACTTGACGCGACTCACCTTCACATCCAACCTTGAATCGCAGAAACACACATACGGTCTCAAATGCGGCTAACAAGGTTCTTTATAGCCAACTGACACTGCTTGGATCTGCCTGAAACAGAGCAGCTACCTTCCTCAGATATACTGAGTCATTTGTGTAAACAAAGGAATTCCCGAAACGTGCGTTGTTCTGGAAAGTTAGTAACGACAAACAGACTTACAATAAAATCAATTTTATTGTTATTTGCATTTTCTTAGTATGAAAATCTGTAAATGCAGAAGTGTACGTTTAGGTTGTTCCAGCCAACATTCTGGAGAAGTTGGTAATTGTCTGTTTGCCACCAAAAAGTTACAGTATTTATTCGAAAAAACGGTTTTCAAAATTCCTTATCCGGACGAGTTTAATGACGTTTTTACACGGTAGTGAAACCGACCACACTTTTTATTGCCACAAATGTGTTGGGTCGCGACAATGATGAATAAATGCGCACCGCAGGTCCTGGTCACCCTAATGCATCACCTCATACGAGTAATAAAGAAACTGACCGAGTAAGTTCGTCTTCTTTTCTTCTGCTGTCTTCTCCCAACGTTTGCCGTCTTCTGTTCTCTTGATGAGACAAAAATAAAATTAAATGCTAGAAATTTTCATTGCCCAGTGTAATTTTTTAAGAAAATTATTCTTTCGCACTTGAAGGTGTAATTTAGAGACTGCTGTGAATTAATGCAACCTTTTGTGCTATACTTCATAGTAAGCGAGCAATTAAATAAATAAACGAAAAACAATATTTCTCTGGATGCCTAAAACAGACAAAAATTCAATAGACAGTGTTAACACATATCACTTCTAAACAGATTATGAGCGCGTTAACAGACATATTTTTCGGATTCTCTTCTTCGGCTACTAAGTGCGAGAAAGTAATATATTTACCAGTACAAGCGGATTTTCGATCTTGGAGCCGAGATACTCATGTTATTTATGAACATCCTTAAATAATAAAATTAACAAGAATAATAACTTGTGGAGGTACAACAGTACATACTTTCTCGCAATATTACAATGTTATCGTTATATACAACGGGTCGCCCATAATGCTTCATTAATTTCGAACAGAAATTTTGTAAAAACTACTAACTTTTATAAAAAAAATTGCACATGCCCCATTCTAAAGAGCTAATTTTGTACAACAGATTTTGTCTGAGGCAAAAATCTCTATTTTCAATTTAGTAGTTTTGAAGCTTTTTGCAATTTTCGAAAAAACGAAGAATACCCGGAAATGGTATCAGCGCAAAATTTTTACCGTTCCACATTACAAATGTGGAGAAAATTTAAAGAAAAAATTGGAACGGTATTTGAGAAAATAATAGTGGTGCTACAGAATGGCGTAGACTTTTCCGTATTAGTTTTCTATTTCCTTTGGTCTCAGGTAGCTATTCGGACTTTACTCATACTCTACCCATCTATCGTCGTCCAAAGCACATTTTTTTCGAAATTTTTCTTAATTTTTCGGTTTCCTATTAATAGAACCGAAGTATTATTTTAAAGAACAGTAAAAATCTCGTTCAAAATGGCAATTTTCTTTCAAAAAGGTTTTAGTAAAGTGGCACTGAAGCGCTAATATAAATTCGTAACATGAAGCTCTTTTTCACAGATATATCACAGAATTTTATTTATTTATTATTTATTTATTTATATTCTACAAAGCCAGTGGGATACACAATAATTAATTAGATGAATAATTTTTGAAGACCTAATTTCAGAATTCAATCGATTATAAGAATACAATCTAAGTAGCTTGTCACTGATAAAGAGGGAGTTTTGTTTATTGACAACACTGCGCACATTCTGATAATAACAGTGTAAAGTAGTTAGAATATTTACTGTGTTGTCACCGGAGCATGTTTCATTATCATCTTGGAAATATCATTGACAACTAGAACTTACCATTTCGATTGCTACAGAAGAGTCATCTCCAAGATTTTGTCCTCAATTGTTTGTTCTTCTGCAGATGTAGACGGGTGCGATCGTGAGTGGTATTGCAGTTGACATGAAATATGAAATCAAGATGGAAACAGACGGCCTTCATCCAGCTGCCCGCTCCCAATTTACACAGTTTGATGATACGTAAGTTAGAATTTGTATATTATTTTATATTTCATTTTATTATTATTATTATATTTATGTTATTTCATTTTAAATTGCATTCTTTAATTGTGTTAAATTTGAAAATGAATAGATGAGCGGTCATTGTTGGTTCTTGTCACCCATTGTTGTAACGCCGCACAGATAACACAAGGCGATAATGACAGCTGCTTTTCATTCGCGGTAATAAAAACCAAAACTTTTATATATTTGTACAAAATTACAATACCATAGTGTTTAATAATTACTATTTTATATTTTTCGATCTCGTTGCTTTTGTTTGCCAACGCTATCAGTATCGTGTAATTTATTAACTTTTAATTATTTTACTTTCTCGCATTCTGAATATTTTTGCACCAAATGTTGTACAATTGCAAACGAGTTTTACAAAAAATAATTCGGAGAGAAATAGAATTACATAACAATACTATGGCGAGAAAGTACTTGCTGTTTTCGCAACACTAGTTTATATTTGTAATATGCTGAGACCAAATGTTTTAAATTGAAAACGTGCTTTTGCTTTTTTTATTTATTTAATTCTTTACTTGATTTTGTAAATAGAAAATTAAAAAACCCAAGATGTCAAACCAACTGATGGGCCGACATGTGCAAATAGGTGAAGTAAACATCTTTGCAATATAAAGCGACTTGTGGGTTAGGATTGTTATAAGTAGAGTAACAGTTTCTAATTTAACTTATTGTACTATAAATATTAACATGATTGTCTAAGAAGTAGTAATGATTATTTGTTTATAATTTTGTTTTATTCCTCCATTGATTGCGTTCTTGATGCGTACACGAAATCTGTGACGTACGTTTTTGTTAATGTTTCATGGCCGATGTAAATACCTTGGTATTATACGTCGGTATTATAGAGACATAATTAAACGATTCTGATCATTTTGTTGAGTTCTGATTGGTAATTGTGAACTTTGAATTGCACGGTGAAGTTTCAATTGCACACATGACATAAACATAAGATTCATAGTAACTTAATTTTTTTAAACGTGTTCGACATTTGCAATTAATACGTTTATACACTTTTGTACGATTGTTAAAATTTCATCAAGTTAGAAGACGTTATGCTGGACTGAGTGAGCTGAGAACCAGCAATGCGGCTCTGACCGGGAAGTTGTAGGGTTCGAATCCCAATGGTGGCGTAGTTTTCAACACTAGCTTCATTGGGTCGAATTGAACCGCTACCTGGAGAAGCATTCGAGGGTAAGAAGGAAGTGCGGTCTCTTCTGGCGACAGTGGCGCCAAACGCGGCGCTTTCCTGCTGCATTGAAGGAATCGAAAGCTACGAGCTCGATGCTGACGACTCCCGCAATGGGGCGGAGCGCTCGTTTAGCGCTCAAGTAGTTTATCTCGAACCTTTCCAATTTTCTGAAATCTTATTTTCATCCTTTCCTCAAATCCAAAGCTATTCCCAAGAGACACCAACACACACGAACGTTTCTGTTCAGCTTGTCACGTCCTTTGTGCTGCGAAATGTCATAAGAAATCAAGAAGGAAGTTTCCTTTTTAACAGTAGATAAATAATAAGCTTTGATTACTCAACAAAATATTTAAAATTGCTTTGATGACAAAAGAAGTCGTCCCCACGGTAACAAACTTATTTGATTCACAAGAAATCGAGCTGCCGCGCACCAGATGAGCGGACAGTTATCTACTGGTGGGCATTGCTCACGAATCCCGTTGGAAAAAATAAATATACGTATTTATTTTATTTATTTACGACAAAACGGTTATAAACTGTGTGTGAACTGTGTGTGCTATGGGGAGAAGTTAATTTGAAGTTACATTTATGTCCAAAAGCAAAACAAGGGGCCATCTCAGCATTTGGAGGATTAGGGAAACTGGATGAAAACCTGATCGAGATGAGGGTCATTGACCCAGAAGCTGAAGTACAATACTTGTTACAGGTTCTTTAGAAATATAAAATCCAAGTACTAAATAGTACATTAAATGTCATTTTTTAAATTAATATTACTTCCTGGATGATCAATATAATATCTAATTGTATAGAAACAGAAAAGCAGAAATAATTTTACGTGGGACTTAAACTTTTGCAACGAATTTAATCGTTTAATGTTATTTGGCAAGGTGTTGTAAAATAATGTACACGTATTGTATGTGATTTTTTTAATTTGGTATTGTCACCTGATGAATATAATTACAACGTCGAGTTTTGTAGTTCTAGACAAAGGCGTTTGCTGAAAATATATTCCTGCCCTTAAGTAAATATATCCCCCCCTTATTTTGTTGTACATTCGTTTTCTTGTATTCCTTCACTGGAATACCGGTGGTAATAGTTTTCATTGAAATACTTACTTTAAAATACTGTAAATCGACTAAACTGCTTTATGATCACTTATACCTTCTAAAACGTCACACGACAAGAATAAATCTTTTGGTCTAATTAGGCAAATATCCAGAATCGCATCCCGCCGGGTCGGCCGGTCTACTACCTGCTCTAATTATCTGTCCCAGACAAGTCGGTTGACTAGTTCTTGTACTTTCCCTTCGCATACAATCCCCTTTCTATTTACGTCTGGGAGATTTAAGTCTCCAGCAATAACTACGTGACGGTGATTATTGTTAATTATCTCCTGGAAAAGAACATATCGCCTCAGTGCCACGTAGTCAAACATTAAGCGGCTTAGAAAAAATGTCGGCCTAAGGTCGTAATCGAAGAAGTGTCCCCTGAGTTGAAGATAGGACCCGGAATGGGGGACTTTACTGATGACCGTATGCCACACATTTTTACTGAGCAAACAAAGGAGGTATCCTGCGTAGGCGAAAGGCTAAAGGCTAAAAATTCTGAGTGGTACACAACAATTTGTTTGCCAGCGGTCTTCCAAGAAATCAGGAAAACCAACCGCCGAAGACGGATCACTCTTCACCACGACAATGCGAGCTCTCAGACATCGGCTCAAACAACTGCATTTTTGAGCACCCAAAACATCGATTTGATGAGTCATCCGCCGTATAGTCCTGACTTGGCACCGAATGACTTCTTTTTATTCCCGTACGTAAAAAACAAACTGAGAGGTCAACGTTTTTCGACACCTGAAAAAGCGGTTGCTGCATTCAGAATACATGTTTTGGAGATACCTCAATCAGAGTGGCAAAAGTGCTTCGACAATTGGTTCAAACGCATGCAAAAGTGTATAGATCTCCGTGGGGAATATTTTGAAAAACAATAAAGTGATTTTCGATGATTAATATTTGTTTTTGTTCTCTAATCCTGGAATATAAAAGGTAACTCTCGTATAAGTGCAGGAAATGCGGCAAATGGTGAAACCATCGAGCATACAATGGCTGGATGTACTGCACTTGCCGACAGCGCGTACTTGGGGAGACACAACCAGCTAGCTAAGATTGTCTATCAACAATTGGTTCTCAAGCTTGGGATGTTAAATAGTGGAGCTCCTCCGTATTATAAAAACAACCCAGCATCTGTAATGGAAGCGAATAATACCATCATTTACTTGTACAGACCCATAATCACACATTAAACTGTGGCCTTCAATAGATCATATAGTTTTGATTGAGGGGACAAAAAAGAAGCTATGCTTGTTGTTATTGCCTTACCGTTGGCAGACAACCTAAAGAAAACAGAGGCCAAGAAAATTACTAAGTATGAAGATCTTGCTCTGGAAATAAAACAGATGTGGAAACTACAGAGTGTAAAAATATATCCACTTGCTATTTCGGCTGAAGGTGTAGTAACAAACAATTTCAGGAAAAATCTAAAAGAAAAATGGGGTTACCTCAACAAATTCAAAATTACGAACAGAAAGCAGTGATCCTGCAAACATGTCATATACTTCGCAAGTTCTTGAAGAAATGAGATTCCCATATCGTTCTTGGGATCAGAGTGAAACGTGGCAGGAATGGGCAATTTGAACCCAGCACAAGCTGCTGAGAAATAATAATAATAATAATAATAATAATAATAATAATAATAATAATAATAATAATAATAATAATAATAATAATAATAATAATGTGGGTGGAAGAGGACTCGTAGATATTGGTAACCAACTTTACCGGCAACTGAAGATCATGAGAATGTATTTGCACTCTGCGGCAATACATCAACTTTGTTTAAGGCAATTTGTGAAGCTGACGCCTATTCGCCGTTAGAGTTGTCGCGACAGGAGGTTGCAGACTTCTCATGCAATGTCGACCAAAAGCGAGATTTATGAATGACGAAAGCTCTTCATGGAAGACATCCACACGAGATGAGCCAAGCGTATGTCGATATGAAAGCATCGAACTAAGAAGCACTGGCTTATATCAGAACAAATCTTTCCAGAAACTGAAGGGTTTATGTTTGCTATTTAGGATCAAGTTATCCCAACACGTAACTATCTGATTGTTAAAGATGGAAATACGCAGAACGATTCATGTCGTTATGGTTGTCCAACTGTTGAATCAATTCAACATGATACCTCAGGTTGTACACATCTGGTAGGCACTGAATATAAACAACGAATGATACAGTGGCCAAAATTTTACATCAAGCGTTGGCTCAGAAATTATGTCTTCTGACTGAAGAAAGGTACCGTACTTTAAGTACCAACCTGTGAGGTCAACCTGGAGAAAGAAGAGTGGCGCTTGTATTGGGATAGAACTATTTAAACGGGCCAGACAATGATTCACAACAGACCAGATTTGGTGGTGATTAAAAATTGTGAGAGTTATGTCGTGCTTATTGATGTGTCTATTCCCAATACAGGTAATATTGAAAGTAAATATACTGAGAAAATGAGTAAATATGTCTATCTTGTTGAATCCGTTAAGAAACAGTGGAATATGGAAAGAGTAAACATCGTCCCGATAATTGTTTCAAGCACCGGAGTCATCCCTAAGTGACTGATGTGGAATCTCAAGCAGCTAGGTTTGAATGAAGACATAAACAAACTTATGCAGAAAGCAGTAATTATCTCAACAACAAGGATAGTTCGGAAACTCGTGGGAAATGATGTACTATGAATTCTTTTAAAAATAGATGAATTGTGGTTTGATTTTGTAAATCTATACAATAATCCATTTAAATGTACCAATGAAATGAAAAAATAAAAGAGATAATAATAATAATAATAATAATAATTATTATTATTATTATTATTATTATTATTATTATTATTATTATACATAAAAAGTTAATTATTACACTTTGTTTTTACTTGAAATAAAAAACAGATCCTTATTTAGCACATCCTAATAAGAATTACAAATGTAACGCCATTTTCACCTTGAAGAATGCTCACGCAATCTCGGTTAAATTCCAAGCTTTTGTCCTTGTCTTCTGAGAATTTTAATAAAGTTTTCTAGATAAACGACCACTGTTTAGAAGGTGAACAATTTTATGTTCCAGTGATAATTTAGATGTTGGCCTTCCAGTCAACCGAATTGCCTTTTTAAGAGATATAAGGTTACCACTCGAAATACAATTACCTAGAGCATTGAGAGTGGCGAATCGCTGACTGAGAGGGTTCGCTGGAGGGGCACGCCTCTCCATGCACGCCTCTTCCAGGAAGAAGGCGGAACAACATTAGCAGAAAGCGCGGGGTGCTGGCGTTCACTTACTGCTGACCCGTTTCCTTGGCACCACACAGTGTGACGTTATTCTAATGGAATGGATTTTGGGGTGATATATCATTAGATGGGTGCAATTCTAACACAAGTCCGAAAAGGAAGTTTTGAAAAAAACATATTTAAAGCATTCGTTAATGGTTGAAATGCCAGAATCACATGCTTTAGTAACATATGGTTCAAAAAGTAAGCGTTTCAAAAAGGCTTCGTAGGATTTCTGTAAATAATAATTATTAAAAAATATTTTAAAATTAATGTAACTCCAAATATGTAGTCCATAAACGATACGTCATTGACTGTAGTCGCAAGTTCCTTCGCGAAGGGGTTGACAGCAACGTGACACGCCCGCCCCTGTCAGATAGGACTTCATGTTTCTGGTCCCATTGTCAAGACATTCATTCTTCAGGACAGATGGCCTTTCTTTCAAAGACATGGAGCCGTCCCCATACGGCAGGCGGAAATATGGTAAAGAAGTTTCCTGGTCAAATGCTGTTTCAACATTTTAAAAAATATCAATATTTCATTTGCAAATTAAAAGTTTATCAGGTCATTAAGAAATGTTTGACTTACCATCATTTCATTATCATATCATCATTTCATTTCAATCTCATCCATACACTCAGGGCTAACATCTTTGGGGGATAGAAACCGGGATTCAATTAAGATTCCGACCCCCGACGCCCAGATAAAGCTACTTGCACCTGCTGAAGAAGGAAGCACGCGCGGTCCGAGTTGGCCTATTCGCAATAAAAGAAGTGCAGTTTGTGTTATTTCGCTGAAGTTTAATTCATTAAAATACCTTAAGTCTTCAACATACAAAAACATCTGGTAATAAATGAATTATGACGCACACCAGAAAGATCGATGTGGTTCGAAGTAGGAGTCAAAATCTAAACTTAAACTCTTCTCACAGCCAAGGCATTGTGCCCAGGACGCAGCATCTCGAGAACAAAGCACCAGAACGGAAAATGATAGTCATCGAGGCGGTACACTGACCGTGTCCGCGCTGTACTTTTTCGGCCTCAGAGACGAATGGACCTCCGAACTGTGCGCCGCCTGGGCCGCGCCCCCGCGCAACTTTCTCCGCCCGCGACTGAACTCGGAGAACCCGTTGCGCTCGCGCGGCACCGGAACACGAGCGGCGGAATTGCTTCCGGTCGAGAGATCTCTAGCCGGATCAGAGGCAGGTTTACTTCGCAGACCTCTGAACCGAGACTACCTGCTGAGGTGGCTCATTGCAGTGCTGCTGAGCGGGAGGTCTAGGTTTTCAGTCCTGACGGTGTGGGAGCATTTTCGACACTATCTAGATGGAATTCAGCCACTGCCCAGAGGAAAATTCTAACGGTCGGCTGCTCTGATCGGTCGTTTTCCACGGTTTCTCCGATCAACACCAAGCGAATGCTGGAGCGGTACCCTAACAAACGGGCCACAGACTGCGCGTGATCTCACCTTCCACTTCCTTGCCCTGTCCGCACACTTACAGTTACAAGCATGTAACTACCACATATATCGGGAGCTTAGAGCCTGTCCCGGATGGGGAGTTCTAGTGGGAAATACCCGGACGGGGAAAACCTCTCAACTCGACGTTTAGATCTGCGCAGGATCTCACCATGCGGGAGAAGAAATCCGCCACCTCTCGTGATAAAACATACACCACACTTACGTGACTAATGACCATAGCAGTTGCCCCGCCCGGAAATCCGAAGTAGTCAATGAACCTAAACTATTTTTCGACTAAATTAAAGTGTCAAACGGCAAACCTTGATGAAATAAGTTTCAGGCAAGAAGTTCCTCGTGTGTACTATCCGGTGAAAGTGAAAATGCGGTGAGTCGGTCCGAAGAGCCACTAGTTCGGGTCTAGTTGTGGATGGTCTGATTTCATCGCTTGTCTTGCTGCGCCTCAGAGGATTTCCCATACGATTTACCACCACGGGCGGAAACGGTTATGCCCGCTCGTGTAGTGGAGTATAATAGACTTGCTGACCTTGTCCCAATGGCACGACCATCGAGGGTCACAGGTGTGGCGGACATGCCAGATAATTTGAGAGCGTAACCGTCGCTGCCAGCTCGATCGAAGAAGGAAGAGGAAGGGGAAAGAATACGTGAGGTTTTACTTACTAGGCTGTCCGGGTGACGCCGCGTCCATGGCGAAGGTGCCGACGTTTCGGTCGCCATTCTGCGACCTTCCTCAGGGCGTATTCCAATACGCCCTTCGCCATTGCAATACGCCGGCACCTTCGCCATGGACGCGGCGTCACCCGGACAGCCTAGTAAGTACTGACTCCGGCCGCGGAAGCCTACGCTCTCACGTGAGGTTTTATTTCACGCTGGTTTAATTAATGCAATCGTTGTTAAACTATATGGTTAATACTGCTACATATATAGAAAACTTACTGAAAGCGCTTTTTAAACAGAAATTACATAGAGGAATTTATAATGAAAATGTGTCATAAATAGCAATATGGAGAAGAAAAAAATAAGTTTGGAGCAGTAGTATTGCTCAGAAGGAAAGAACAATTTATATTATCATCAGCCAGACCATTTCTCTAGTTTGATTTTACTTCCTTTAGAACAAAAAGCTTTGTTCGCAAACGAAAATGGACACAAACGTAAATAATGATGTTTCCTGACGTTTTGACAAAGATCACTAGTGGTGCTAGTAAAAGGCACCGGTCTTTCTCATACTATTTGATGGCTTATTTAAATGGTGTCATAAAGTTTCTCGAAAAGTAAACAGTTTTCTGTGAAAACGAGCTCAAAATTCCACATTTTGAAACACTTAAGATTTTTTATTCAAACTTTTCGTGCGTATATTGCTAATGGGTCTGTTTCAGTTGACATAAAATTAGTTTTGCTGTATTCTTTTGTTGTTGTTTTTCAAAAGTTACACAAACATTTCTTTAAATATCTCTCACGCTTTTAATGTGCACATTTCCAGCAATTTGTATACGTTTTTGCATTGGTCTGGGAATGTGTTTCAAATGACTTACAATAATGTGTTTCGAAAACTCAAAAGATTTCGCTGAAAAAGAACTTCAAATTTTGCCATTACACTAACGCTTAAACGCCATTTAATTTAAAACGGCTCAAATTTTTTAAATGTAAATTTCCATGTAGGCCGAGCTATTACTCTTCTATATTATTATTAAAGTTATATTTCGGTTCTAGCATTAGAAAAACGAAAAATAGAAGAAAATTATAGAACAACACTAGCGCCTAAACCATGGATAGGATTTTTTTTCAAATTGAAGATAGTCTTGTCCATTTAGCCTGAGTAGAAGCTCTACGATTTTGAAAATGATTCATTCGTTTTCAGTACTTTACATGAAGCCCTCATTTTCAAATTTTTCTCAAAAACAGCTACAAATTGTTTCTTGACATTTCTTGTAAAAATAGAGTAAAATACACTTACAAAGGTGGAATATGTCCAATTTTCACGGTGTACTCTAAATTTTCGAAAATTTTTAATTTTTGAATTTTTTCAGGATCTTTCTGCAACTACAAAATCAACGATAAAGAATTTTCCTTGAAATGAAATATGTTGTCCATAATTTGTTCATTGATTAAAGTTATGTACGTTTTCTGAACATTTTAGTACTTTTCGCTCAATATTGCATGCAATTTGTGCATTAAAAAAATACAAAACCCCGATTTTCTGAAAAACGGCTCCAATTTTATTATTTTAACTTTTAGAGGGGAATGTGCTAAATGCACTCTATAAGATGACATAATTGACATATTGCTCTATACTTTTTTTTCTTTTTTCAAAAATTAGAAAGAAATGTTTTTGACTTATCTCTTACGTCGTTAATATTTACATTAGCGGCAACATGTTCACATTATTATATTTATGATTACATGTGCTTTAAATAACACCATTTTCTAAAATACCGCTCCAAATTGTTTCTTCAGACTTTTCGAAAGGATAGTGCTAATTGCACTCTTTAATGTGACGAAAAGTTCATTTTGGGGTATTTTTTTAAAAAAATTACACATTTTTTAAAAATATCTCTCTCGGCGGTTATATGCACGTTTACAGCTGTTACATATTGTATCTGACAGTTAATGTGCTTCAAATGACTTCAAATAAAGTTTTTCTAAACTCAAGAATTTTTTGTGAAACAATGCTTCAAATTTCGAGTTTACTGTAGGGTTTAAGAGCCATTTTCGTAAAAACTGATGCAAATTTTTCAAAGGAAATTGCCATTTAGGGCGAGGTTTTACTGTTTTTTTATTATTCTTAAAATTTTCCGTTCTAGGAAACCGTAAACTTCAATTTCCAGTTTCCTGATAATAGAACGGAAATATTATTTCGAGAATATTAAAGAAGAGTGAACTGTATTCTTAATGGCAATTTTCTTTGAATAATTTAAACATTATACATATATTAAATGATTACTAATAATAATATATTACTTATTATTTATATTTTCCCCCTGAGTTATAAGAAAAAATAGACGGCAATTTTTCGCGGGCCTTCGGGCGAGTTATCACCGATTGTAGTTAAGTTGTTCATCGCCGGTCTGGAAGGCCGAAATCGTTAAGGCAGTAGTGCCCTAGGGATCTCAGACCAAAGGATCGCGAATTCGAGTTCCGCCTCGGGCATGGTTGTATTTGTGTTCTTCCTTTCACCCCCTAACTTCACCATATCATGTCATCTTCACAGTTACCACACAGTAAATACAATAGTGGTTGCTAATGACTTAGATGATGATGCGACCTTATATATATAAAAAAATTGTGGTGCTACAAAATGGCACAGACGTTTCCGTATTAGTTCTCTATTTCCTTTGGTTTCGGCTAGCTACTCGGATCTTTGACTTCTAACATACTCTTGTCAAGTGCCATCTATCGCCGCCCAAAGTACATTCTTTTGAAATTTCCTCAATTTATTCCGTGTTTCAGGTTCATTCATGTTTTTAAAAAATTGGCTCTTACGCGTTAATTCGAAATTTACTCTTTTTCACAGAACATTTTTGAATTTTCGAAAAACTTTATATTCGAAATCATTTGAAGCACATTAACTCACAAATATAATAGTGTGTACAAATCGCTGGAAATGTGCGTATTAACGACGTGAGAGAAATTTGGAGTGGTTTGTGAGAAACTTTTGAAAATATCTGGGAGGCTTCATGTAAAGTACACCACATTTTTATAGATTTTTTTTAAAAAAATCTCAAAGATTCGACTTGAGACAGATCGAAATGGGTTTCTTCAATTTGGAAAAAATCCTACGTATGGTTTAGGCAGTAATGGTGTTCACAGACGGATAGACGGACAGACGGACGGACTTTTTGAAAAGAACCTTTTTTTTTGATATCAGGGGACCCAAAATGTCTATTTCCATTGAAATCTCGAAATCCTTTTCCGCAGCATTACATAACTTTTCCTATACGTATAATATTTTTCGGTACATATAATTCTCCGTGTAATTCGTTCGTATGCGGGAAAGTAAAAAAGTTGGTAATCCGCCTCCGCCTCTGCTGCTCTAATTTGCTGTAATATCTTTATTAAATTTTTATTCGCCTCTACCCGACAGTAAAATGTTTGCTCTGAATCGACTGAACAGTGTTTGGCTAGATGCGAATACCTGATTTGAGTGAAAAGGAAGGCAACTGCACCGTGAGTCATTATGAAATAGAGTAATTTATTAAATAATTTGTCTCTAAAGGAAAGTAAATAAATATGTAAATAAACTGAAACCTTAAAAATGACAACAACTGAAAGCTATTATACAATAATCCGACGAGCCTCCTATCGTTCCTGAGCGTGAGTTGCTTGGCAGAGCGCGAGGTGAATGTTCTGTTAGGCGCTTGGAGGGGCCGCTAACCTAGACCGCGGCATTGACACAGTAACCGTTGAATTCCCGTCATGCGCCAGCAGTGGGAGTTCTTGACCTCTATTGCGCCTTTCTGCGAGTTTCAGTAGAGAGCATTTATTATATTTACATTTATAACATCATTCATTACATTTATAACAAGTTTTTATAACATTGTTCTGGAGGAAGAAGAAGAAGAAATATGTTTCTCTTTCTATTAGTAATGAATGTGCTGATTTTTAATTGAACATTAAAACAAATGAGAAAATTGGAAAGCAAAATTTAAAAATGTATATCAACATACTCGAGTATTTAGGGTCATTTTACTTCTAAGAAATGCGGCTATTGCCTTTAAGACTGCCAACTTGCCCAATTCCGAGTAGCCGAGGTGCTTAGCTATTCACATACTGCGATCAATATGTAGTAATGGTTTTAAATAAATTAAGTAAAATAACCAAAACTGTTGGATTCGGTAGGATAGTGGCACCCCCCTCCCTCCCACAACCACCTATTTAAAATTCACTTTGCTTTACTCGAATACATTCTATTGAGAAATAATTGTAATGCTGTAACACAAATTGCTGATTTTTTCACAAAAATATCTATTTTTATGGGACCTTGAAAATATATATTTTTTATCTCCTTTATGTAGTATTTTAATTTCTAGAAAACATACTGTAATAATAATCCTGCTTTGTAGGTCCTCGACACCGAAAACTTTCGCGGCAAAACGTTTGTCTGAACGCCCGTGCGTCCCGTGGACGACTCTGTTCCAAGCCGTTTACAGGAATTTGTACAAAATGATCTAACGATCTGGCAGAACTCAAGGAGCTGCTAATTTCAAACAGTTATTTTAAGTTTGGGAATATTTATATGAATTACTCAAGTATGATTTTCTTTTAACACATCATACGTAACTCTTAGTTGTGAATTTTATGAATCTTATAAACCTCAATATTCAGATTTTTCAAATACAGTCTTATTTGGCATCCACCCTCCGACGTAAGACACAGCAATAGAATTTACCTCAACAAAATTCAAAGAAATCATCGTGTTATTTGTTTCCTACACAATTAGAAATGTAGGAATTTTCTTTAAGCTGTGTCTACTGCTTTAAAAGAACTGTGTATGTGGGAGGGGGGTTGTTTTTTAATTAGACTAATGCCGAAGACTACGGCGTAAAATACACTCACAAACGGAGCGATCTGGTTCTGTCCTTTGTCAAGTTTACATCACATTCCTCTACCGTTTCTTCCTTTAGTTTGTTTACCAATAAAGTATCTCCTTGTAATACATTTTATAGATCAAGAGGCAGCGACACAAAATTTGAAGTGATCTACAGACGGATAATTTATAGTGGTTTTTTAGTTAGTTTTTATGCCAATGAAGGCGAAAACGAGAGTCATGCCTCTATCTTTGGGGGCGTCTCTATTCCTCTACCTTCTTACGAAACACTGGGATGAACATGCGAATAAAAAGTAGTCATGTTCACCTACCACATTAGCTTAGCACAGTGGCTACCAACATCGTTGCTATGGGCAACTATAAACAAATGCATTGATGTGTACTCCCAGAAAATGTCCAGTAAAAATTTTGATCTGTAATTACTAAAAGCTTAATGACGCTATTAAAATGAATTACAAAGCATTTAGTAAAAAAATGTTTAAGCTTTTAGAAACGTCTGGGGAATTTTAAAGCGTTTCCTCATCCTTTTCAAAATATTCATAAATATCTAAAAGAGTGCATACTTAAATTTTCTTATGATGTGTGGTCAAGGAGTAGAGTAATACTCTTCTTTTCACATATACAGCCTCCTTTTGATAAGTATTATCCCCGGAGATGGACTAATAATTTTTATCCTCAATTCAAAGAGTATTTTATTTTGTTAACTTTTTTATATAAATTATATTAAGCAAAGCAAATGTTCAATACTATTAAAATCGATCAGATATGATATTTAATTGAGATTCGATACGTTTTGTAAAATCACAGTAGAAATCTGAAGTAGCAAACAGCCGTCAAAACTTGAAAAGTACGCTGCTTGCTCTTGGTTGTTGCATAGTTCGTAAATGAATGAGGTTGTATTCTTTTCTACTATTGAGAAGCGCATTTAAGCAGTTTTGGGTGTTATAATATCACGTTTATTTATTAGATACATTACTGAATGCTGGTGGATGTATCCGAAATATTCTCGATTGATTACTTCTAAATTTAAAGTATAGAATTTCCATCTCTTTAAATTCCCGCCTTCCTTATTCAAATAATGTTACAATTATCATCTTTCTGTGACCGAACTTATTCTGTTTAATCACCGTATTTGAACTAGGAAATATGAAAAATTAATATTATGGTCCTAGCAATTTGAATTAAATAATTCAATTTCTTTCATTATTTCTCGTTAAACGATATTTCGTCGAGTAATTAAATTTTTACGGAAATGGCAAACATGTATTATGCGTAAGCTATTCAAGAAACTCATATTACTCATTAGTCACGAAATCTTCAGCGGCACAAGCCCCAGTCCGTTCTGGGTATACAATTGTTAAATAAGTATTTGTCGTCTCCACTTGACAAGTACATTCTGCTAAGGCTCATAACAAAAATGAAACCTAAAAAATATACTGTTGTAACAGAAAATTATTATAACAAATTTGTTACAACCATCCAAAAATGTTCAGTTCATGTTTTGTGGAAGTGGCGCTAAAAATGAAGAGAGCATATCCGTGTACTCACCTAGTCCTTGAGACGTTCTCCCAATATTTCCAGAAATCACTCGGATGCTCTCCGCGTCCGACGCGTCCGCTGCGCGCGAGGGCCCGTGCACGTGTGGCGAAGAACTTCGCGCTCCCGCTCTGCTCGCGACCTTGCTGGATACGACCTAGTTCTCTTCCGAAACAAAAACAACTTAGAAACATGTTTTAGCGAAATGTTTTTGTTTTGTGGCCGCTTTTCTTCTAATCCTCATAACATTTCAAAAATATCACAATGAAATCACAAAAATGACCGAAAAGTCCTTTGAATAAGATAAACTTACATAGTACATAAATAATATAATCTATAATTTAGAATATTAATTATTAAAAAGAACGTTTTCTTGTTAAAAACAACTAAAATTTTGTAATATTTACTTTTCGCAAAAACTCAAAGCAAATTCACCCAGTTAACACATATTTTTATATCCAGATTAATCCCATAATACTTCTTCATTTCTAACTGAAACTTAACGTTTGAAGTTAAAAGGAAGTTTGAATAATGTTTGATGACATTCGTCTAAGAACGATTTGATTGTGTGCTTCGAAGCGGCCGCTTGGTAAAATTGTAAGCAAGCACTTGGCTCAATTGTTGTAAATTGGTGTTTTTTTTAAAATTAAATAGCGATTCCGAATTTAGATTTTACCGTCTCGATAATCCTAGTTATTAACTAAATGCCATATCCATAATATATCCTCTAATATTCTTAATCTCTAGTTAACTAAAACTTGATCTAACTTTATTGAGTCAGACGATTATACCTTGAAGACTGAAATTGCTTAGTATCAAAATTCGGAAAGATGTTCCGTTATTTAAAAAAGAACTTGCGACACTAGTAGCTGCGAGATTCGATTCGAGTTTCCTCGTACAGTGCAGTATGTTCCTCCAAGGAATTACTTTTAATACCAAAGTATCATCGCCTTTGTCCGTCGTTCGGTAAACTCAAACTCGTTGAAAATATGCAGAATGGCCACATTAGAGGCGTAACGCCAACTTTTGGTTTTGTTTTTCTTTTATATAGTGATGTATTTGTGGATTATTTATTTTACTTTTTTAATCGATGGAAATGGTCAGCTACTGAATTTGATTTCGACTGTACTCATTTTGTTTGAAGATCGGCAGAGATGAAGCTCGAACTAATAAAAATGCTTAAGTTGGGAGAGTGAAATGCTTAAAGCCACAAGCGGCCACCTGACAACCGGACAGACCACTGCTCTCTAGTAGAGTAACTCTGGACTACTCGACAGGATTGCACCAAAGAGTACTAAGTATATCCGAGAATGACGTCTCGTTTGGCGGGAAAGTGTTGGTGGCCCCTCTGCTGTACGCGCACGCCGTTCCTAGAGAATTAGCAAGTGTTTAGCTGTGTTAGGCAGTGTCATGTCACAATTGCTAGTTACAATTACAATTGTTTTCTTTCTGCTTCATTAGGTTCTGACTGCGCATCTCGTTCACAAATTTAATTTAAAGAAGCACTATTCTATCAGATATATATGAAGTCACTCTCTTTATTTTGAAAATCGAAGTTAATGTTATCATGATATTAGCGATGATGCTAGGGTGTTAATTTCTAATAAAATGAAGTGTATGAAACATTTTGATTCTCATACCCTTTCATAAGACGTGAAAAGTGCCTACGAATTTCGGGCCCTACGTCATTGGAGTAACTGCCGTAAATTTTATAAATTCAAAAATTTTTAAATATTATTGTAGAAATTAGTAATAATTATTATCATCCAGAGAAATAGTAACAACATTTAACTTAAATAATTATCTAAAAAAACAAAATGTTACAGTCCCAAAAATGTTCGAAATTTTTCAATGAAATGCAATGAAAAATAATTTTCTACAATTTGATAAAAAAATTGTATTTTAAGCTCTTAATCAACGCCACCTAGAATACTTTGTCTTAATACAAGAGGGCATTAAAATTACTCTTTGAATTCAACATGGCGGACAGTTTCAGTCGTGACATTGGTATGGCACACAACTCCTTCACACTTAGGCTATCTTACGAACAACATACAATAAGAATTAATTGTGTACTCATTCCCCAATGGAATAGTTTTTTTCGACAGATTCAAAAAATTGCGCAGCGCTACGCCGACGCCAAAAAAAAAGTGTTGTCATGTGACCAGTTTTGTTGGCAGCTATTGTTGCCACACCACAGAAATCATGCCAGATGGTGTGGTTGGTGATTAACATGCAGAAATTATTGCAAGTTACAAGTCGGACTTTCTTTAATCTTGTAATCGTAAAGGTATTTACCAAAGCCACCGTGTCCCGTAAAAGCCTGGGATACGTAATCATTCACCTCCCCATAATTTCGACCGACCCATCTCTCAATGTTATTAATTATCTGATGTGTCCTTCTACCTTTAGCGTCCACATTCCACCTTTTTTGCCTCTCTTCAAAAAGTAGTTTCCTAGCATCACTCTTAATAGCCTCTATTTCCTTGGGAGGGAGATGCCTGTTTACTTGTCCAGCTTCCTGTAAGGCAGAGTATGTCCTTTTCCTTTCCATAGCTATCAGATCGATGGGCAGGATACTGGTCAATACTAGCACTGTGCTAGTAGACACCGTGCGGTAGGCAGCCGCCACCCTCAGGGCCATTCGTCTTTGCACTTGAGCATACTTATTTCTCATAGCCTGTTTTCCCAATGAACTCGCCCAGACTGGTGCTGCATACAATAATTGTGAATGAACTACTCCAGATATCAACCTTCTCTTGGTTTCTCGTGGTCCACCTACATTCGGTAGTATTCTTGCTAAGTTGGATCCTGACCTCGCTGGCTTTTCAGCCATCACACTTATGTGTGGCCCAAACTTAAGTCTACTGTCTATCTCAACCCCTCGATATTTTATTTGGCGCTTACAGTTTATTCTCTCTTCTCCTAGTCGGATATCGGGAAAGCGAAAAGCCCTTCGATACGTAATTAATACAGCTTCAGTTTTTCCTACTGATATCTGTGGAAGTTGCCTGTCTAGCCATCTTTTAACTCTATAGAGTGCTTTATTTACTCTTAATTCAAGCATCTCAATATCGTCACTAAGACTCATTATTAGTGTATCATCCGCGTATCCTACAATCTGCGTATTTCTTTGAAGGTTAATACTCAATATGCCATCATACAGTACATTCCATCGAAGCATACTTGATTTAATTTTCTTTTGAACCACTGCTATAAAGGAGGCACATTTGTTACTTCCTAACAGATGTTGATCCTCTTTGTTTTTGTCTTTACATAAGACACAGTGTTCTATGATGGTACAGTTCTTAACAACATGTCCGGTTCTACCACTTCTGTAATATACTTTGCTACGATCAGGACCTCTGCAATCCGTTGAAATATGTCCAAAGTCTAGACATCTATAACATCTTGTTATCTGGAGTTTTCCCCTGATTCTACAGTTAACCATTCGATCTTAATATGTCCTGCCATTATAAGCTTTTGAGCTATTTCTTCTCCCATCAACATTGTGGCTGATTGTATTCCTCCGTATCCTCTGCGCATCCTACAGGGGGTGGGCATCTGGTCTATTGCTACGTTTATATTTTTGCTCACCGCCTCCAACACCTCCTCAGCAGTTACGGTTTCATCGATATCTCTAATTTCTATTAGGCGCTTTCGTTCTAGAGCACTCATTGGAGCTTGACTCCTTATCGCTTTCTCCAAAGCCTCATTCAGTGAGGAAATATTTCCAGTTTTTTCAAGTACGATAAGTAGCTCTTCCTTTTTTTGTCCTCCGTGTAGCCAATATCTTTGTGCCGTGATCACTTGGGTTCACGGTCTCTTTCATCTTCTTTATAATGTCAGCATAAGTTTCCCCTTGTCTAGCTGCCACTTTGATAGCTGGATTTACTTTCCTGACTGTCGTCTTAGGTCCTGGCTTTTCTATATTTTTCTCTTTTCTGCTTTGTTGAAGCTGCCGGTTCTCCCCTATTTGGTCTTCTGCCTTTTCAGATTGTTTTATCACCTCACCCTTATTTGCTTCCTTTTCCCCTGGTGTAACCTCCACCGTAGTTATCTCCTTCTGTTTATCTTTCTTATCTCTTCTATTAGGTTCTTCTGGTGGACTAGGTGCCGCCCTTTTTACTTTGCACGTCTTTCTTATCGTCCCTTACCTTAGTTTCCTTCTCTCTACTCAGTAGAGTTCAGGATCCCTGAAAATTCTCTTTTCATCTGCTACCTCTTGTGCACTATACTTCAGGGTATCAATATTTTCTATAGCACTAGACAGGGCTACCTTCACACTCATCGGATTGTTTTTCAGCATATGCTTCTCTATCGCACTAACGCTTTGATTCAATTCATCTAGCTTTCCTTGGAATTCTACCAGTTGTTGCATAGTTCCCCATTTTTCTATTATGAGGTCAGCTGCTGTTTCCTTTCTTCCTGCTACACGATTATACGATTTCTTTCCCTCCATAGGTCCCCGCCGGCCCCATGGTCCACTTTGCGGCGAATTTGCCATCTCGTTCGGCAGCCGTGCTTGGATTCCGCTCCCTCTGGTCGGTAGGTGTCCCCGGAGCGGTTGGGGTTCTTGGAGGCGATCTCTGCAGTTTCCACTTCCCAGAAAAGGGGTTAATATCTGCACGCTCTAGGCTTTCGCTTGTCGCAGTATAGTATTCCAGAGACGCCAAGCGGTCCACGTCGCTGAGATTGCAGTCGCTGGTTGACGGCCGCCGGAGGCCTGCTTGCCCACCCCCGGCTGCCGGTACTGGGGCTCCGATCCCCTGCACCGTAACGGTTGATCCTGAGGGACCTTCCATCGTGGGTTTCTTTTCGGGGCCACCTTCCCCTAGCGTTTTAACGCTGCCGCCAGCGTCTGGATTTGGTCCACGGGTGGTATTTTATTTCCCACCTACCCTCCGGCGTGGCCGGTAAGAGCATACCCTGATCCTTCACACGAGGACGCGTCCTATAGGAGACCAGCTACTCCCACGGAATTATTATTATTATTATTATTATTATTATTAGTGTTATCTTACATTATTCACAGTATCTACTGGTCGGTATGTCAACCACACACAGGAATGATGGCCAGGTGTGTGGTTGCTTTACTGAAGGTTCACATCGCTTCTGACAATACGGCAAGAATTCAAAATTACTGACTTTTGCGTATTATATACATTCCTGGCATCCAAGTGAAGACACGCCAGTGCCCGAAGTGTCATTTTTGGGATCACTCCTGTAGCTGATATTATTATACGCACAGTTGTCACTTTACTGAAGTTCCACTGAGTTGCGACTTCATGAGCGAGATCGGTATACTTCTGCATCTTCTCTTGATATTTTCCCGATATGTTGTGGGTTTTGGGTATTGATATATCGATAAGGAAAACCTGCTGACGGTTTCTATCAATGTACGTTATATCGGGTCTATTGCCGCCGACATGTCTGTCAGTGATAATGGAGCGATCCCAGTAGAGTGTGTGCTCACTACTTTCAAGCACATTCTGAGGCACATATTTATAATACAGCACGGAAGTGGCGAGTAAGCCCGTTCTCAATGCCAATAATTGGTGGACCTGCTTCGCCACTTCATCATGCCTCTTTTTGTATTCCAACTGTGCGTGGATGCTACATCCACTTGTCACGTGTTGGATAGTTTCGCTTGCAGCCTCACATCTTCTACACGAGTCGAAATGAATGGTAGAATCTCTCAGAATGTGTTTTCTGTAGTTCAATGTTGGTACCACGTGGTCCTGGATAGCTATCATGAAGGCTTCTGTCTCCGGAAAGAGATCCCCGTGCTGGAGCCATGCGTGCGACGCAGAGATGTCGACTTCTGGTTTACTCAACTCGTGCGGGTACCTTCCATGCAGTGCCTTCGCTTTCCATAAGGTCATTTTCTCTTTCGTTTCAATGATTGGTTGAACAGGCGGATCAAGCTTTTTCAAGTTCAGAGGACTATAGTTATCATCAACTGCGCTCACTGCATGCTGAACTCTCCCACAATGTTCCAAGAAGTATCTTCTGAGTGAAGCAATTTCAGTGCTGTGTAGATTTATGAGATCTACAATACCTCGCCCTCCTTGCGACCTTGGAAGGGTAAAACGCTCAGTACTTGAATGGGGATAATGTTTTCGGTGTTGAGTCATAGCGGTTCGAATTGTCCTCTGGAGGTTGTCGAGGTTTGTATTGCTCCATTTAATAACGCCAAAGGAGTATGTGAGCAGTGGAATAACAAATGAATTGATGGCCTGCACAAGGTTTCTAGCAGAGAGTTGAGTTTTTAAGAGTCCATGCAATCGTTTACACACTTCAGTTGTTAGTATGTTCTTAGTAACAGTGTGTTTGATTCGGAGTGACTGTTGGAAACCCAAGTATTTTTAAGTTTCATGGGGTTCCATGAAGGTAATCTTTGGTTCATTATCAGTTTCCAAATTTATAACTTGCACATGACCCCGAATGATATTCACTCTCCTGCACTTATCCAAACCGAATTTCATCTTGATGTCGTCAGTGAACTTCTCCGTCACGTTTATTAGTTGCCGCATATGACTCTCAGTGTCTGCATAGAGCTTCAGGTCGTCCATGTAAAGAAGATGTGAGACCCGGAGAAGAGTTGAGTTCCCCTTTTTAAGAGCGATTCCATAATAGGCTGAATTACGTAGAGTAGACAGGGGATTCAAGGCTAAGCAGAACAATAAAGGGCTTAAAGAGTCACCCTGGAAAATCCCTCGGCGGATGTGTATAGAATCTGTGTGGACGGATTGTTTTCCATTAGAGAGATACAGTTTTGTATTCCATCGACTCAGCGCGGTTTTCAGGAATTTTTGGATAAACGGGTGGACCTTGTATACATCCAAACATTGAAGGAGCCAAGAATGGGGCACAGTGCCGAATTCTTTAGCGTAATCTATGTAGCATGCGTACAAGTTTCTTTGTTTTGCAAGCACTTGCCCCATAATTACAGAGTCTATAATGAGTTGCTCCTTGCATCCCTGAGATCCAGGTCTACATCCTTTCTGTTCATTTGCTAAGACGTTCTGTTCCTCAATGTGTGTCATCATCATTTGTGAGACACAATATGTTATGAGTTTGTAGAAAGTTTGAAGGCAGGTTATAGGCCTGTACTTAGAGGGGTCTTTAGTGTCACCTTCCTTTGCTAACAAGAATGTTCTACCTTCAGTGAGGAAGTAAGGTAGATTTTCTGGATTGAGAAGAAAATATTGAATTATATTAGCTATATGATGGTGAGTGCTGGTAAATTTTTTGAGCCAATAATTGTGGAGGCCATCACTGCCTGGTGCCTTCCAGTTATGTGATTTGTTCAAAGCTGCTTGGACAATTTCTACGGTGATGATTGGTTGACCCATTAGAGGAATATCTCGGTGTCTGTCATATTCCATTTCAATTCACGTCATATCTGGGTTGTGATGACAGCAGATGACCAGATAGGCTTCCAAAAGTCCTCTATTTGTGCCTTTGAGGGAAGCTTTGACTCTTTCATATCATTTACAAGCCCTTTGCCCTTTGACATATTCCTGTAGAATGCTTTCTGGTTTGTGTTAAAAAGAGAATTCTGTTGCTTCCTCGTAGTGCAATTCCTGTAGCGTCGAAGGCGTTTTGTTAACGCCAAAAGCTTTTGTCGTAGGGTGTCAAGATGTTCTGTTATTGTTGAATTCAAGGGCTCGTGCTTCGTATGTATTTTTGTATTGATAAGGATGTTATTCACCTTTCTTCTCAGTTTTTCTGAGGTATTTCCATTTTTAAATTGTGTGAGTCTCCCAATATCTCTCCTAGTGCTTTCTATACGATTCACCAGCCGTCTTTCCCAAGGCGGTATTCTTTTTTCACTTCGATCATTTTATTATTATTATTATTATTATTATTATTATTATTATTATTATTATTATTATTACTACTACTACTACTACTACTACTACTACTACTACTACTAACTTTCCCTATACTGGAAAATAAAAATCAACAATCAGACATCTCCTGATTTCCAATACGTTTCTGAGAAATATATCACGTCTTGATTGCAGAGTGTTACAATATCCGAAGAGAGAAATATCCCAAGCTCTCTGAGGTTATCATTCCCAATACTTGAGCCAGTGTGTTCTTATTTAATAAACAGATATTGTGCTATTTGTGTTTTTAATGTTTTTAAAATTGTGTCTAATTTTGAGAATGAACTTAATTGTTAGGTAGCCTAGGTAAAGGTTATATATTTTATTATCGTTCAGAAATATTACGAATATAGGTATGTTAATATTTATTTAACATTGATTTAAGATCTGAAAATAATTAGCATGGGTGGTTCTTGATGTTTTAAATAAATTAGTCTCGTCTTTAAATAAACCTGAAGGTTATCGTTAGTAGAGCCATTTACTGTGATCTTCAAAAATATATTAAGCGAGATTTGCAAAGAGGCAGTTTCCTTGCGTGTGACGAGAGCGCAGTACATTTAATAACGATCATTGACATAATTTATGAATATTTTGTACCAGTGATCGTGAAGGATATTGCTGGTCTTACTAATGAAGTAATAAATAGGCCTAAATACTTTATATTAAAGCTTCGATGTTGAAAAGTTGTGCATTTGTAATGCGGATCTCCGTATATTTGCATGCAGCCGATCGAGGAATGGTCGGGGAGTATTGTGAGTAACGGAACTTTTAGGTATAACAAGAAGCCGGCTGGTGTGCTGAGGCTTTTAGCATATTAGCAGGTTGTGACTTATACGTGAATTCTTGCCGGCTCCTGACATAATATGATAATCTATGAATAGAATCTATAGCCATACACTCTGGTCGGAGCCATTCTTAACAGTTCCCAAAAGTACACATTGCGTTTGTGTCACCGAACGCCTTCAGGGATCTATATTAATATTTCGATTTAAACACAGCCGCACTACAAAATCACTAGCTGTACGGAGAGGGGAACATTCATCTACTAGGAAGCTTCGTTATGACTTACATTTTTATATTGACCTTTCGGAAAGGAGGAAAAATTGCAACAAGTGAGAAAATAAAATAAAAGATCAAATATTTCGAAATAGCCCAATATTACAGATATTTAGGATTAACATTTCAGACAACACGCAGCTCATCCAAAATTCATATCAGAGAAAAAGTAGCAACGGCGATTAGAGTCATGTACTCAATAAAACATATCCCCAAACTGTCACTTGAATCAGCAATCAAAATATTTCATGCAGTCATTAATCCAATCATAATATACGGTATACAATTAATATGGGGAAAACTATCTATAACTGATCTAAGGTCCGTACAGAGAACTAAGGCAAGATATACCTGAAGAGTGACCCGTCTTCCAAAGAACAAAAAATCAAGATAAGTATATGAACTGACCAGAGAGCAGTGGCGGCTGCGGCAGGGAGGCGCTAGGGACACTGCCCCTCCTACTGAGATCAGTATTTCTTCTCTTGCACTGTCTAAAATAATCTCTGTGGGTCTGTAGGGTTGTTTTCGAATCGAACGCATCTCTAGGTTTCAAACTCCCGCTTGTTCCGTACAACGATTTTCATTGGCTGCGGACACTCACCTCTGTGTCCTAAACGCAGTGTTGTTATGGAACGTACTGACATAAAAATGGCCGACAACGAGTGCTCGAATGGCAACGTAGGATCGGCAAATGGCGTCTTGTGACGGCCGCCGCCCAGCAGCCTGACAGGGGAGGTAGCAACCTCGTTCCCCGGCTTTTCGCCTAGGCCAGTGCTATCGGCTGGTATTCTGTTTGACTGATCTCCCTTTTCGCAAGCATTCAGTGCAGGCAGTAATGTGCAATCGGCATGGTCGGCATCATCTTTCCGATCCGTAGACAAAGTATGTGAATGCTTGTTCCCATCTTTGCGTCCAGTTCGTGTGCATTGAGATTGAGAATGGTTTGCAATTCTGTAAAATGCCTGAAAACAGTCAATGTAGTTGTACCCCCTGTGTTCCCCCTTCAAAGGGTTGATCGCGTTTCACAGTTCTCTCCGTTCGTGAGCTAGCAAACTGAAATCTGAGCTGGATGGATATAAAAGAATCCGAGAGAGCTTTTTCCACTCTGAAAGGATTAAAAACATTTTAAAAAAATACTACGTCGGAAGAGAGATTGAATGGACTTTGTATGTTTTCATTATAAAGAGTTTTGTTACGAGACTCATTTAATTTTAAATAATTAGTCATAGATTTCCAGAATGTAAAAACAGAAGACTCAATTTAATTTATAGATCATGTCTTCCGGGGAGAAAATTCGATTGTAAAATTTAACTTATGTGAATTAAACAATCCAAATATAACAATATTTCAAATGCCTAACTTTATTTGATCCTGTAACTTTGTGTGCCCTCCCTGATGCCTAATCCCAAAGCCGCCACTGTCAGAGAGGACATGATAACTTACGATACCGATTACTACTACCATCCAAAAGCAAAGTACACAAGTGCTAGAAGAAAAAAAGAAGAGAAGAGAAATATGGCCAGAAATTTACTCAACAGATACCATGATGGAAAGAAACTGGACAGAAACATATCAGGAATTAAGACACGTGATTACAAGACTGGCGACTCATGGGTTTCATCACAAAATCTATGCAACTCGTAATTTCGCGTCTTTCTCGGTCTCGCGGCTAGGACCGCAGAGATACCGAGAACGTCGCAAAATGCCGTGAGATATTCCTTTGTGAATAAAGGCCCTCACGTGCCAAATGCCTGAAATCCAAGTATAAAAGTCATCCATGTGTACTAGGATTTATTTAATTATGCGTTTGATGTACATCTGCTTTTCATTATTTTATCCAATAGCATGAAAGTTCCCATAGTGACGTAACTGTAACAACATATAAGTTCCCGATTGGATGAAACCGCAAGAGCTGATATGTGCTGTCAAGTGCTCAACTAATTAAATCGTACTATATATATTTTTTAAAAACATAAATGTTCTGTGCTTGCAACATAATATACTCTTTGCTTGCAACTTTCATTGCAAGCTGCGCGGTAGAAGCGGGTGGAAAATGTGGGGGTTATCGTAGCAAGTTAGCGATTTCTAAATTTGAAATTCACAGGGGACTCGAGGTCGATTGTGAGTGTTGTGTAGCTAACGAAGCATGATAACTTTTTAAAAAAACCCTCCAGATATAATCTGTTGTGCGATTCCATTCTGTAATGTGTAGTGGGGCATGGGATATGTCTAATAGTCCAATAGTGTAAAGTTTCGTCTTCAGTGCCGAGATATTAAAGTTTTCATAGTGATATTGAAGTGGAAATCCTGCTCATCATGAAAGTGAACAAAGCTCCATGTGGTGTTACTCACACAGTTACAATTGCTAAAGGGAATATCACAAGCTCAGAAGGAGGGGATAGTGTAAAAGGAGGAATACTAAAGGGTACGTATTTTGAAGAAACATATCAATGAAATGTTTATATTATATTATAATTGCCTTGAACATATCACTGAAAATTTATTGATTTTTTTTGTTACAACAATGTCATGACATAGTTGTGTTTAATCATTTTGTATTACTATTTTAAACAAAACATTTGTTGATCTTTATTTTTAGTTTTAAGTACTTGTTATTTGGTAGTTTCTTTTAGATTTTAGATCATGAGAGCATATCACTCATTGCAAAATTGTAATTGATGTGTATTACTTACTACAATCGGCGTAAAGGATTTGCGTGTAAACAATTGAATAAATATATAAATAAATTATTAATTCTAAGATTTTTTTCACATTGTATTTTTTAATTCCATGCCATTTATGTGTGTGTTAATTGTCGTAGGAACAAAATATGCATGGCTCTGTCAGGGCCCATTTTTGAAAATTATAGATGTATCAAGTGGAGAGAAGATTGCAGGATGGAGATTTGGTGCTGCTTGTTCTGAATTTGTTACTGAAGTGACATGTGCTGTGGAACTTCCACATTGTGATGATGCTAGTAATTTAAAACAGATTGTCTTAGGCCTAGAATGCGAGGTTATTGGTGGAATGATATGCATTTTTGATGTACAAGGTTCTAGGTTATTGAGGGCCATTCGTATTCCAGGAAAGGTTTGTGGAATACAATGCTTATGCAACAAGTAAAATGTTATTTCGTAGTTACCACTTCCATTTGAATCTTACTCATTACCTTATATTTTTTTAGCCTTTGTCATTAAGTGTTGTGGATAGTGGTAGCAGTGGTTGTGAAGGACGATACCCTCTTCCTGGGCTACTTAGTTCAATGAGTGGAATTATTGCTGTTGGCTTACAGGGAGGAAGTGTATTTCTTTCTGATTTATGCCGTGTTTCTTGTGACGAATGTGAGTACTATATTTTGAACTGTAATTAGTTATGAAAATATTAAAGACTGACTGGTGTTAAAATCAAATCTATTCTAACAAATTCTAGTAATCAACACTTGGTTCAATGATGACAGAGAAGAAGTTCATGATGAAATAAATCCGTGCCAGCTTCTACTTATTAACAAGGACGATGATGTCTCAGACAAGTTAGAAAAAAAATGTGCTGCAGCTGCAGTGTCTGGAGATCATTTGTGTCTTCTTCTAAATGGTAAGTTTAGAAAATTGACTTGCTTGTAGTGAAGTGTACACTTTTATCTTGACATGCACTGCTGCATGCATGCATGCATGCATGCATGCAGTCTTTCTGGTTGTGTATTCCATTTTGAGATTTATAATAATAATTTTATTTATTCATGAATTTTGTTTCTGTATGACAAGTTAATTTGCTCTTGCATTACAATATTTTAAAATAATTCATTTAATAATAAAGATAGATAGATTTATTATTTCTGCAGGTAGGTATAGAACCTGGTGGCAGAACACTACAATTTACATATTACAACTAAGAATACTAATACACTGTAATTTTAAAGCATTTTAAGGCAATAATAACAATAACGGCATTACCTATACACTTTATGACTGTCCTGCACAGAATTTTTAAGTAATAAATACACTGCACTTCACTCCACTTCACTACACCTCACTTGACTTCACAACACTTGCATTTGACTTCTCTATTGCACTACACTTCACAACATGTCACGACACTCCAATTCAATTACTACTTTAAATATAATTGGATATTTAACAAACCAATGCATTTAATAGTGATTATCACAATACTAATAATAATAAAACATAACAATTATAATAAAATTATAACTAAAATAATAACTATTTTAATAAGCCTAACTTATACAAATGTCCTTAGTTAATCTACTTTTAAAACTTTGTACACCTAGAGGAAAGGGACCCATGGCTGTCGCAGGTAACTTATTCCAGTCTGTTATTGTTCTATTTGTGAATGAAAATTTCCCAACATCTGTTCTCTGTGGCCTGGACTGAATTTTGTGCTTGTGATTCGCTCTACTAAAGTAAGTGGGTCTATTGAGTCGAATGAAAATATCTTTCCAAGCTGGATAACCGACATACGCTTTGTACATGGCACAGAGTCTTGCCTTAGCCCTCCTGATTTCTAGAGACTCCCATTCTACTTTCTTCCTATTGCTGCGGAAAGTAAGTTTACACGCTCTTCTCTGTACTCTATTCAAATATTCCTTTTGTGAATTTCTATAAGGGTCCCAACAAATTGCCCCGTATTTCATTAATGGACGAACTAAAGATAGGTAAGCTAATTCTCTCGCTTTCGCAGTACTCTTTTTTTAGTATTCACATGGTAAAATGCAAAGACGTCCAGGCTTTCCCTACGACAAAGTTAACCTGATTTTCCCAATTTAATTTGCTATCAAATATTATTCCTAGGTACTTACAAGTCAGGACTCTTGGAATATTTTCGTTGCCTAAACGGTATTGACTTTCATTATATTTGCGGCCCCTACAAAAAGTGATGGTTTTGCTTTTTGAACTATTTATTATCATGTTATTTTTTCTGCCCAGAAATGTAATCTATATAGATCATCCTACAAAATATCCTCATCTACTTTTGATTGAATAACTCTATATATTATACAGTCATCTGCAAATAGTCTTACCTTGGAACATAAATTGTCTGGCAGGTCGTTTACAAACGCAAGAAACAGGAGGGGTTCAATGACGCTTCCTTGAGGGATCCCTGAAGTAACCTCTGCCAGAGTTGAAAATTGTTGTCCAACTCGGACTTTCTGTTTTCTATCTCGGAAAAACTCATCAACCCACACCACAACTCTGGTGTCAATACCCGAATGCATTAATTTATGAATTAGTTTATCCTGTGGGACAACATCAAATGCCTTCGCAAAATCTCTTATTATGGCATTCACCCTCCCACTATCATCAACTTCATCTGCTATATCCTGAAAAAATGATACTATCTGACTCGCAAGAGAAACCATTCCTAAAACCCTGCTGTCCCTGAAATAGCCATTCTTTTTGTTCCCATTCTTGTCTAATATAGCTCGTTATCAAATGTTCCATTATCTTACATACAACTGGCGTAAGACTTACCGCTCTATAATTTGCTAAAACAGTTCTGTCACCATTCTTAAAAATCGGAACAACAGTAGCTAGCTTCCAATCTTTTGGAACGCTTGAATTGTTGGTCGAAATATGAAATAATCTTATTAGATACGGTAATATTGCCTCTCCACTGAGTTTAATTATGTCCGTTGAAATGGCATCTGAACCCCGGGACTTTCCATTTTTTTATAGATTTAATTCGCTTTCGCAATGCATTGACGTCTATTTTAAACTGATTGGGTACAGCCTCCCTCCATATCTGAGTATGGTGAGATTTTGTTTTAAAAATGGAACTGAAGTAGGTATTAAATACGTTTGCTTTTTCCTGATCATCTATTAGTAACCCGTTAGTATCTCTAACGATAGGAATTTCTTCTTTATTTCCTCTTCTTCTGCGAACATATTTGTAAAACCCTGACCAATTATATCCCTCACTGTCGAGAATGTGTTTTAAAAAGACACCTGCGCAATTTTCTTTTCCCGCTCTAATTCTTTTGAACAGTTACGAAAAAGTATCCTATGATTTTTACTGCGATGTCTATAATTGAAAGCTTTTCTGGCTTTTCTCTTCATACGTCGAATTTTCACATTATAATATTCTGGATCTGAATTTCTTTTTAAGTATTTGTGCGGCACAAACATTTGCAATGCATTATCCAGAATGCTCTTGAAGGCGGTCTAAGTTTCCTTCATCCCCCCTTCTATTCTCAGAAAATGATCATACTGGTCTCTCAGGTAGTGGTGAAGCCCTTTTGTGTTTGCCTTCTTGAACTGCCAGATTTTTGTACCGTTGGGAATTCTTTTATGTGAAAAATTTATGTCTAAGTCAACTAACACCGCTTTGTGGTCGCTTATGCCATCAAATACATCGCAAGACAAGAAAAGCTCTTGCGACCTAATTAGGTAAACATCTAGAAGCACATCCTGTCGCGTCGGTCTATCTACTACCTGCGCTAATCCCCCTTCCCAGACGAGTCTGTTCACGGACTGTTGTACTTTCGCTTCGCTCACAGCGCCTTTCCAATTTGCGTCTGAAATATTTAAATCAACAGCGACTACTATAGGATGTATATTGATGTTTTCTATTTTTTTAGAAATTGCTTCCAAAATCGCGTATTTTTCATTTGGTGGCCTATAGCAAGCCACCAAGCCAAGAACCTATTATATTTCTATGCTTAGAATACAAATACAAATGATTGCAAGCAAAGTGCCTTTCAGTGTAGGTTTTAAGTTGGCAGCTACACAACAATTCAACTAAAAGTTATTTCTGGCTATTAATCAGTTGTCAGTTCAAATAAGCATTTTAACCGCCAAAAAACAATTTATGTTCCGTTAAGAATCAAAGTTGCGCTCCTAAATAGAATTACTCAAATTTTGGTACTTTTTTCTTCATTTATTTGAAGTTCTGCTACTATTCACCCCTTTTTATGAATATTACTTGATATTAAATATTACATTATACATAAATATACATCTAATATTCAATTGCGTTAAGGTGGGATTCCATCCGAAAAATTAGAAAATTATAGAATTTTGTTTTTAATCTTGTAATAATCTCTTGAATTTTCTGTAAATTTTGACATATTTTTCATTGAAAAATCGTTGTTTTTTTTTGTAAATATTTTATTGTGTTTTGAATGTTCATCAGCATAGAATACTGGGGACATTTGAGAAGTTCCATGCTTTCACATAAACAGACATAGTTCTGAAACTATTAATTCTCGAAGGCTGTAGTTTTCACAGTTTCATATTATTTTGTTTGTCTGTGCAATTCGGCAGGTGTGTTGTTCTATGTTTTTAAACACAGCAGTTTTTCACAGTTCATAGCTTTTAAAGTTTAATTAAATGTTATTTTCTTGCTTTGAGTAAGTGGTGGGTTATCTTTGTGTGTGAAAAAAGTGTCAAATAGTTTGACTCAAATGACAAAACCAAAAAGGGTTTTAAATAGCTTGTGAACAAAGGAAATAAATTTAATCATAAAGGCTGTTGTCATTAACAATATATGTAATGTGGGAAATACGTTTAGTAATAAAAATCTGAACTCCAGAATTGATCCAGTCACCCCCACCCCCACGGCCCTGTAGAGATAATGCAGAGAAAATACAGCTGAGAAAATTACCCCCCCAAAAAAGCCAGAAAAGGAAGAGAAAACAGCTTCCAGATATCAGCAACATCAAGCATAATTCAGAATACGATGCAGGTTGTTTTTATATAAAATATTAAATGGAAATGCTGATTAATTCCTAGTAAAAAAAACATTGGAAGAATTTTTCTCAAAACAGTTTTTCCCTTACAAATGCCCCGTTTTCTCATAAACTATTGAACCCATTTTATTGATTCCTTTACAGATTACTCAACTAGGCATCGGGAAGCTGTGGATCTTCATTTGTGAAGATGGCTTAATACTTTTATCAATAGAAATCATCTTATTTGTACTTTATAGTTGTTTTAGTAGATTTTCATTTGGCATATTTTAGCGTCTGATTCCTATTTTTGGCCTCTTGCCTGATTCGTGCCCTTTTCATCCTTATTTTCCCTTTTTCTCTCCTGGCCCCATTCTCTAGCAAGTGGGAAATGTACCTTCAAGCTTGGACAACATTGTCTTTGCCTTTCTATGTATGTGGAGGCTTCTATGTCAGGTTGTGATAAAAATCTAAAAGGGAAAGGGAGAGGATGTTTGATACAAGTGAAGATGTTTGATATTTTTCATTGATTCTGACTGACTTGTTCACTCAAGAGAAATCTCATCCTGTTTGATTACGGCCTCGTATCCCTTTTGAGAACGGCTGTCTGTACATGATATATACCCTTCTTAGTTCCTTCTTGTTCCCTTCTCCAATTGCACAAATGGGAAGAACAAAATCTATAATCCCCTTTCCACTGATATTTCATGATTTTAAAGGAAGTTCACATTTGCATTTCGAAGGGGCAGCGTCACAGGTAAAATATATGTGTAGCAGTCATACGGTGTGGTCATGTGTAGAGATGGTAGATTTTATTAATTTTTAGCAAATGCTAAAAATGCAAAATATTACCAAATGAAAAAATTAGCTGTTTGATTTGAAAATTAGCTGAATTAGTATGTTTCATGGTCAGTGCAATGTATTTCTGAAGGCTTTCAATGCACGATAAAATGCAAAGTTGATTGCAAAAGGTGAAATTGCATATAAAGTGTGAAATGGTGAGCTATCTGTGATATAATTGCTAAATGATGATTTCCTTCGTGTTCGCTGCCTGACTAGGGATATTGACAAATGACTCATCGATGCTTGAAAACATAATTTGAGGCTATGTTCATTAATTTATAATTAACTGACAAGACAAAGTAAAAAAGTTACAAAAACCTTTAAACTAATGGTTCGTGAAAGCCTGAGCGCTCAGGGTCATTTCAAGGGGTTTCAGCTTCTCGGTTCACTATTTAGAGAAGGTATGAATGATGGTATGAAGGTATGAAGGATGAAGAGGAAGGCTTAATGACTCAGTGCACTCATTACTTTTTATGCTTTTGTATTTGTCGAACTTCACAAATGGCAAAATATTAAATTAGTATCTATATCCTGATTTTAATAGGAAATTCTGAAAATTATCAAAATGGATTTTTTCTCACTGTCTCTCTTAATAATTTTATCAATAAATGCTACATAATACTCTAATTTTAATTTTTATAATGCTATAGCCTTCTTTTCAAAAAGTGATTTTTTTTTAAATTTAAAGTGCTAAATTCTACCATCGTTATTCTCAAATTCTACCATGCAATGAAGATTACAAAGAAAAGATAGTTTTCTTCCACGTAAGTGCTAATGTAAATTTTAAAGTTAGAATAAAAATATTAATATTTTGATTATTAATTATTTTACAATCATTATTTTTAAAAGGGGATTTTTTCTGTTTCCTGTGATATTTTTTAACACTCATACTTTTGCCAGAATAAATACTTTTTTGCATGCCTATTTTAGTAAAAATAAATGCCCTTTTTCCTGCCTATTTTTGGTGAAATAAATGCCTGAACTTCTGAGCTCTAGTTATTACAGTAATTAACATAGTAGCAGGCTGAGGCATACTTAGTCATTAAAGTATCATTTCTGTAGTAAGTATGTTTAGGAAATACTCACTAGTTCGTTTATTGCATTTTTACTGTATTAATATTCTTTAAATTGTCTGGTAGCATGTATGTCCATTTTTGATGAAAAGTTGTTGATGAACTAACGTGTAGATAATTTGTTTGCCTTAAATTTGGTTGATGTATAATTGTATTGATTTATAAATACTATTTATCTTTAGGAGTTCTTTCTTTACTAATGTACTAAATTGTTTGGTGGATATACATGCTTGGTAAGGATAGATTTTCAAGAGTGATTTAAGACCTTTGCTATAGTCTTTACAATTCTGTTGAATTTTAATGTCCTGTGCATTTCCATGCTTCCAGAATATTGTATATTACCAGATCTGATTGAATTTTTGTGAAGTATAATGTGTGCACAGTCACCTAAAATTTTTTAGAATTTTTCAAAAGTATCCAGGACATAACATATATTAGAGAGTTTACAGTTAGTGTCATTAGGCTTAGTATCACTGAATTATCAAAAGAAAATGTCACATTTTACTACTTTTTTCTTTCAGAATCTGCATTTGCGCAAGACAATTTTCTTCTTTTGGAACCTGGAGGCAATGTATGTGCTTGTTTCAAGGCGAGGAACATTGGGGTTACTTCACTTCTGTATGTTCCACGTATTGCAAGCCTGATTGTTGGTTACAGTTTTGGTTGTTTCCAATTGTGGAATCTAATGCATTTGTCTTTAAAGTAAGTTTTCTCTTTTATAATTATGTTTTTGCCTTGAATACCTTTGTTGGAAGATTGACAGAATTTGTAAATTTTTGTTTGAAATAGAGAAAGTTGAAAAAATGTTAATAAGATTAGAATTCGAAAGTAAAATGATACATGGTTTCCTTTCTTTGTTTCATGCAGAGTTGGTATTATGTCTCAATATTTTCAAATACATTTAAAACTTTTGCTTTGTAATTTTGTAAGTGATTTTTTTATGATGTCATCTTCATTGCTCCATGTGCAATTGTGAATTAATATATTTGAGAACACACTTTGGCACAAGTTGTCTTTTTTGAATGCAAGAACACTAAAGATAACTTGATATAAAAATACCACAGTAACATCATCAATTTTTACTTGAATGTGAGATTTTGTAGTGACCCATAAAATTCTGAACGTACCTCAAAATGTTAGTGTTATTGTTGCCTTGTCCAAATTAAAAATCACGGCTCAGCCTCGATTTTTAACTTCTGGTCTTTGCAGTAATAACATTTGTACCATTACTAGGTGTGTTAATAGCTAATATTAAAATTTTATTTTCTTATTGAACCTGCTTATTTTTACTGTTCGTAGTGCCTAAAAATCTGCATATTAGTGATGAGGGTCTGGGTGTCACTTTTCACAATTAACATAAAACAACCTTGAGTCGACACGATACATGTGATGCAAAAATATTTTGTTTAAAAACAATTTGTTAGGAAAAAAGAGAAAACCTAATCGAATTCACAGAAGTTAATGAAACTGATTTAGAGTAGAGCTATCGAGATGGCACATAGCGAGCAATTCCTTCTGAAACTGCCTGCTTTAGCTTCTAAAGAGACTCTTTCATACCTCTTGCAAATCAAATGCTCTTGACAAATTCTTCATACCGAAACTAATATTCATTACATGGTTATTTTCACTCTCTATTTGGTCAGAATATTACGGTCTGGAAGAATATTTAAACTTGTCTCATCATTGAAACACACACTAACAAACGCAAAAATTAAAAGAGGCCATTGTTACAAAATATAGAACAGAGTGCAACCAAATACACATTCAAATCAGAGTGTATCCTTAATCCCTTTAGTTCTCATTTGGTGTTATTCGCTTTTCTTCTCTGATCTCAAGCGTAAAAGTCACCTTGCGCCTGGGGTTGGTGAAGGAATAAGATCACTAATTTTTTATGATAACTTTTTCTTATCTATTTTTCTTTACAGTCATTCATTAATTTTTCAATCTTTATAATGAATACAATAATGATTTAATTTTAGATTCAGAAAACTTGTAACATTCTCGTTAATAAAGTTTTATTTTTATGTTCTAAGAGATAATATTAAACTCTTCACAATCACGTATTGTTCTGAACATCTCAGTTGGACACTGCATATATTCACTAACAACTGTTTTTTTGGGTGAAACATTTAAACAGAAAAATTATACCAAAATACCACTCTCTAAACCTTATTCAGAATTGTAATCATTACTTTCCAAAACTGACACATTAGTGTCATTGATACAATTCTACTTATCAAATAAACTTTTTTATTTTCTTGCCCACTACTTAAGAAAGTGTTGTAAAATTGCAGGGGGGGGGGGAGCCAGCAATTAAAGGCGGTCATTTGCTAAATATTCTTCCTCATTCTGATAAGCGAGAAAGGTTGAATAACAATGCAACAAGTACCATTCTGGAGAGCAAGGCGACTCGTTAATCTCGTAGCCAGGGCCCTCAGACCGAGCGCCCTGCCAACGGTCTTCAGACATCAATACGAGCTCGTATGTTGACCTTCGACCTTATATCCAAGCATAGTGCTTGGTGATACGTGATATTGCGTTAAAAATTTATTGAATTTCTTAGTATAGATTTTGTCCTTTCTAGTAGCAATGAATGGAGAAAGGTGACTTCTTACCCATAAATGAGTCGTCCAATGCATCTCATGCATCCCATCCCTTTTGCATGATTTTGTGTTGACCACAAAATTAGATTATTTGCTTAAATTAATCGCTTATCGCTAACATTCATAAAAATAATTGCACAATTTGCTTTGCAATTCTGTACAATATTTATAACTAAAACTATTTAAAATTGACATTTGAATGCTAAAAGACATATTAACAGTTAATTTAAATATTCGTAGGTGAGGAAACAGAAGCAAAATGTTTAATCAAAATAATTGAAACATATTTAATTTACACCCACATATTATTTTAAAAATGTAATTAAGAAACAATATTAATACTATATAGTATTAATTAATATTAATAAATATTTTAAAACATTAATATTAATTAGATTTAAAATTTTAGATTAAATGGCATTCAATTTATGTAAATTTATCTTTATTGTATCATTTTTATTTCCTTTGTTAATTCATTTATTTATTTAAATGTTGATTTTAATTAAAACATTAAAATGTTAAATTAAATAAGAGATTAATATTATTAATAATGTTTGTATACATTTCTTAATATTAATTAAGAAACGCTTTCTTGTGTTGAAACTAAGTCTTGTTCTCTATTTTTTGTTTTGTCTAGAAAATCAGTCTTTTAATTTCATTTTAATTCTCTTTTGGATGTAACTTCTATCATTTCATCCGGCAGTGAGTTGAGCGGTTTTGAAATAGCTGTTTTAAGTATTCTTTCTCCAAATTTATTAATAGTCTCGGACTGTATGAAATGGTGTTTCTTTCTAGTTTCATAATTGTGATCACTTTCTTTTTCTCTATTTCTATATTCCTCATTAAACAAATTTCTTTGTAAAATTTGAAATTCATGTTATTTTGTAACTGTCATGATTCACTGCACCGCTGTACTCTCTTCCAGGGTTAGGTTTGTTATGTTCATTTTTTCATTGAGGATTTTAATGCATTTGTTCTGCAAATTTTGATTAAGACCTACATGGGTTTTTGATGCAGATCCCCATACTTTAATTCCATATCTGATCAGAGACAGTAGTAATGAAAAGTAGACTAATTTGAAAATTTTATAAGATATGAAATTTATAATTCTTATTAGTTTCCACACACATGTTCTTAATTTCTTGCTTAAATCCAAAATCTGCCCTCTCCAGCTCAGATTCTGATCAAAAGTTACGCCCAAATACTTCAATTTACATACAGGATTAATTATACAGTTACATTTACAGTTCTTAAAGCTTTTGTGTATACAGTTATCTTTGCGAAAGAGTACTTTATCTTGTATTCTTCATGTCTTCCGGGCTGATGGGTCGTGGTCCAATTGGCTTTGAGATACCAAACGTTTCGCCCACGACTGCGGTGGGCATCTTCAGTGGCGAGGTCTCGGGCGAAGTGTCCAGGACGGCGGCTGACTGGCGACTGACTTTATCTTGTGTTCTTTTAATTTTTGGTGCTGTAATATGCAAAATTTTAGTCTTTTTCTCGTTTATAATGGCGCCATTTTTGGAATATCCCAAATATTTCCTGTATCTTTTTTTCTGCCTTCTTTTGGTATTTGTTTATGAATAATAGCATCTTGTCATCTGCATATATGTAATAGGAACCATTTTCTAGGTAATTTTTTTAGTCAATCACGAATATTAGGTAGAGGATTGGCCCAGAGAAACTTCCTTGTGGAATTTCCTTTTCACAGTTTTTGTTTCACTATAAGTTTCTTTATTTTGACTCTAAATGATCTCCCTCCTAGATAGTTTTTGAATAACTAAAACATTACCTTTTACTCCTAAAGCTTTCCTGTGCATCTAACATTTTATCATGGTCAATCACATGATACGCTTTTGACAAGTAATGCTTAATGCTATTACATGCAGTCTCTTGTGTAATTTTTCATTAATTACTTCTACCAAATTTTCCAATAAGTCTATGGTTTAGTATAATTTTTTTATATGCAAATTGATTTCAGTCTATTATTTGATATTTTTTCAGGAGGCTGGTTAATTTTGTAATACGAATTTTTCAAATACTTTACTTATTGTATTGACCTGTAGTTTTCATCTATTCAAAAACTTTCCCCTGATGAATAGGTCTGACTATTGATACTTTCCACTTATCTGGAAGTATTCCCTCATTAATGCTTAAGTTGATAATTGACATTTTAATGACAATTATAATTGGTGCTATTGAGTCAGTGTTCAGTTTTATATCTTTTATAGCTATTTAGTCAATTCATGGAGCTGTATTACTGTCCATCCCTTTAATTAGTAAATTACTTTCTTCTAATGTAATTTCAGACAGGAAAAAAGTGTGTTATTCTACTCTCTGTGTATTCTGTGTTATTCTATTTTTTGGCAAGACTTTTGGCGACAGCGGCCGCTGCCTGCCGCCTGTCGCCGCCGCCGTCTAATACTTCAAGAACAATAATAATAACAACAATAATAGAAATAATAAGAATAATACTTTATTACGCATTTTCTCAAAGTTGGCAACTAATGTCGAAATAGATTAAACAAATGCTTCACCCACTTAATATGAACTAGGAAAATAACATTTTAATTGTATCCTTGTTTATTAATATGTAAATAATATTTAATTGTTAAACTAAGTAAAGGATGCATATTTAATAAAACTGGGCATGAAGTCCTGTATGCTCGGGATCATCTCTAGGTGTCAGAGCTTTCTCGGTTCGCCTTAGGAGGGTCAGGAAGAAACCTACTGCACAGTGCATGTGTTGACATCCTCTCCATGTGTGAAATACGAAGATAGGCGTAGGTCATCTCTTAGCTCAGATGGGAAATAGATTGTTGAAGGACACTAAGAAAAGGTTATCTTCAATAGAATCATCAATTACTATTTCATATTTACAAAATACTTTTTACTTTTACAAAATTGTAATTATTTTCATTTACAAACAAAACACCAAAAATGTAAACACCCAAGCACAAAACATTGATGAAACGAATAGACTTTAATACAGTTGTTGCAGTGAGTCATCTCAGCTTTTATTTATTTAATTATTTATTTTTACTTTTCTTGTGTACTGACAATATGTACTACTTTAATATTATGAAAGTGTAAAGACATGTTTGTTTATTTCGCTACCGAGGAATTATTGTATTTTTATTTAAATCAATTAATTAGGAGAAAATCCTTGCTCTACCCTCATCAGTTTTAATTATGTCTTCTGGCTGGCTTGAACTGCTTACAGGAATACTCTGTCCCTATGAGATATGGAATCTCGTGATTCATGGCTCTCTTTGCCTCCTAAAGAGAAAGAGAATCTCTTTTGCCAGTGCACTCTCTTGGCCTTGACTAGGCAGTTCCCTTTCCAAGACCCTTTTCCTTTTTTGAGCCAGTGAGAATGACTCACAGATTGGGTGGGATACGAGTGAGACTGAATGCAGTTTTGTCTGACTCTGACAGCAATATTTCATCTGAAAAAAACACTTTGTGAGGCCATGATATTGAAAAAGTGGATTCTTGTTCTGACATAAATAGTAAATTCTTCCTGTAACACTTTGTGTAATCAGAATCAACTTTTTATGGTTCCATTATTCTGAAAAATTGGTTGATAGCAAAATGTCTGTCTGCCATACTTCAGGCTCTGAGAGTTTGAACTGAATATTTTGATTATTAGCAGCACTCTACATAAATCCTTAAAAACAGTAAAATTTTATCAAAAATATTCCCAGATTTTTTATTCAAGTTTTTTTCTCAGGTAGAGCAATAGACACTTAAAAAATGATCTTTTGTTGAGCAGGTCTTTTTGTTGTTGTTAGTGAACTCTCTGAATTTTTGAATATTGCAAAAGGATACAGAATTTTCTCCTAAGTTACAAATAATGCAAGGAAGTTGGTGCTGTTGTGGCACTTCCAGTTTTGTCATGAAGTTAAATATCACATTTTTCTACTTGTTATATTTTTATTTCTTGGAAGTATTTTATTTTCATTGCATTTTAAAATAATAAAATGGAATGAAGGAAGAAATGTACCTTGCATGACTTAATAAAATACTCTTTGTATGTTGCCCTAAACTGTCGCACCAAAGCTCAAGATTCAAATGTCTATGTTTAAAATGGTTTTATTGTTTTCCAGTTATACCAGTCGCTTAATGAAAGACCCATTGCCTGTGATGCATTTAGGATTTCAAGAACCATCTGATGATCCCTGTAACTTTTGCTATTTATGGGCTGTGCATAGTAGCACAGATGAATTTCCCTCTTCCAGCCCACCAGTAGGAATCATGTACGCTTTATCATATGAATCTAAGGAATGGGTTGATGGTTATGGGTATCTTTATCAAGTAAGTATTATCAGGAAAAGGAGAGGCGATATGAGAAAAATATTTTCAAAATATATTTTTATTTGTAGTAGTGTTTCACTTTAAATGTCACTGAATGAGATTAAATGCAATGCATTTTATTTTGCAGGATTATCAGTCTTGCCATTTTCGTTTTGAATACAATTTGGAAGTGGAGTCAACTGAAGAAGTTGACAGCGTGTCTTGTATTTCATTTAATTCTGTGAGTAATGTTGCCTCTCAGAAAAGCATTCAAGAAGATGGATGCGATGAAGGTACAAATTTATTCGTTTTATAGATTCAATGAGGTTGCTTAGCTAGTTGCGAAATTTAATTCAAGTACTTGCATTGTGTTTCAGGGACTTCTGAAAATGATTTCAGCCTATGTATTTTTGTTTGGGAAACGTATGATTCTGAGAATAAACCTATTTCAACGTACCTTTCATTATTTGACTTGAATCAGTGGTACAAGGATCAGATGCCTGTACGAGTAACAGATTCAGAAGATGAAAATTTAGGATACTTGGTGACTTTTTCTTTGAACTGTATCAGACAAAAAGAAGTATCACAAATCGAAACCCCATTGTTGGATATAAGAGTTGATCCACAAAATCTATCCCAATTTAAATCCTTCCAACCTCAAGAAGAGCATTTTCATCCTTCAGCTCTTTCATTTGGTAATTTATATACATCATGTATTTTGAATCTGTGCTATATTATTAGTATAACCTCTTGTTAATAAGTGAATTATTTGAAAGTATTAACTTGTGCTCGGGTATTCTATATACACATTCACCATTATTGATATGCTAAGTACATTATTATTAATATTATTATTATTATATTTTTTTTATTTTTCCTCTAATTCACCACTAAATATGTTATCAGTTGGGTTGATTATAAAGTCTACTCCAGGTTGTATTCAGCTTCCTAAGGAGCAGATCTAAGGACTGCTTTGGACAATACTTTGCGCAAAATGAGGGCAGTTCCCAATAAAGCAATGTCTTGAACTTCCCAATCTTTTAAATGTGCTGGGAGTTTAGCCAAGTTCTTACACAAATTTTGTGAATGAAATCCCATAGCTCCAGTAACTATTGGGATGACTTGTACTTTTACCTCCCACATTCGGCTGATCTTGATTTCCAAACTCTTGTATTTAAGACGTTTCTCTGCCTCCTTGGTTACGTTGTTTTGATCGCATGGCACGGCCACATCTGCGAGTAGACACTTTTTTCCATCCATATCCAATTCCTGGATAACAATGTCAGGTTTGTTTGCCATTATCATCTGATCAGTTTGGATTTATTGGTTGTACAGTCTTGTAGACAGTCTAACAGACATCACCAGTTTTGGTGAGTGTTCGTACCACTTGGAGCATGTATTTGGAACTTTGAGGGCAGTACAGATCTGCCAGTGGAGGTAACAACATCTCTGTTCATTTAAAAATATTTGGTCTCTGCTAGACAACTAGAGACTATGTTCATTGGTTTAACTTGTTCTTGGCAAATGCGGCATATATCATCTTGGGAAATTGTAAGAACCGCTTTATCATAACTTCATGTTCTCAACGCCTGATCTTGGGCAGCTATTACAACTTCCGCTTAAGCCACATAAATGATTGATCTTTATTGATCTGCCTGTTGTCCATTCTTTTTAGATATTATCCATGGAGTGCTTTGTTCCTCCACTATTACTTTAACATCTTTTGTGTCACCCATTTCTAGTAAAGTAGCATCTGAAGTTCAGCATCTGAATTATTTTGCGTTTTGCTTAGTCTTTGCAATGCTTCTTGCAACACTTACAATGCGTGTTTCCCATTCTTTCGTTTGATTTAATGACCTGTCTTGATAGTGGGTCATTTTGATGACTATGTACTTTCCCATCTGACTGTAGCATTGTGCCATGAGGCTTCAATTTTTTCTGAGGCCTCTTCCTCCTTTCTTATGTGACACATAAACTCTATGAACATCAGCTCAAGGGTGCGGCACAATGCATTGTAAGCAGTTTTCTGGGTTTTCAATACACAATTTAAATTTCTTGCTCAGTTCAGTCCACTAGTCCAAAATTATTATTATTATTATTATTATTATTATTATTATTATTATTATTATTATTATTTTGTAAGTTTGTTTTTAATGAATATTAAAATTTAATTTTCTTCAGTTTCACATTGTTTACTGGAAGACAAAATTGTGTCTCTATCGCATCCTGGATTACAACGTTATCTACTGCTGTATATGGAAAAAGAAGGTCCAATTTGTCTACTACGTCCTCTTAATTTGTTCAAACACTGTGTAATGGTTGGTTTGAAACCAGTTTTGGTGGATATCAATGGTTCCAGTGATGTACCAGCTGTGAGTACACATTATAGTTGGGAAAATTACAATCTGCTTCAGATAGATCAGAATTGTGAATAAATTTTGATAAAGAAATGTTACAGTTTTTCCAATAATTTTTTTCAACAGGTTACTCAAAGAGAATTCCTATTGTCTGTTGCACTTGAAAATCAAATGTTAGGTTTTCTACATCGGTGTGCCTCAGATTGGGCTAATGGTTCTGTAAGTGGTGTGGATTGTTCGTTACCCATGCTTTTAAGCTGGGGTTATCAACGAGCTATGGTGTTGCAACAAACTGCAGATAGTCTCTGTAAGTACAATAGATTACACATAAATCAGTTAATTTGGTCTTATGAAAATTTGTAGCATTGATAAAAACAATTACATTTGAGAAACAAGTGATTAAAATTAACCCTCAAGATGAAATAACAAGTGAGATAGCTCAGCGAAATCTGTTGCTGAATCTGACTGGGATATAGGGATTCAATGATGGTGAATTTCAGTCTCAAGCTAAATACAATTCTTTTACTTATACTCTTCAAGCATCTAAGAAAAAATCTTACCAGGATATTCTAAGGTTACCATGGTAGCAAATCTCAGACTCTTGCCAAGCAAAAACTTTTATCCTTAACAAGGATTCAAGAAAAAATTTCATTTTCACTTCACTTGAAAGAGAAGGTTGGGAGGAACACGAGAGTAAATAACAAATGCCAAAGAGTAATTTGCACAACGGAAATTGGAAAATTGAAGAATGTTGTGAATCATGAATCATTTGATCATTTAAATTCAAAATATTAAAACATTTCAGTTTATTGATGTTTTGGATTATTTACTTACTCATAAAAGAATTACATTATTTATAGTCCCTTTTTCAATACTACTCAATCGTGTAATGGGGGTCCATTTTGCACGGCTCTACCGTAGACCAAAGAATCATGGGAAAAGAAATGTTGAAAAGTTGGCAAACTGAAATATTTTAATGTTTTGAATTTAATTGTGACCAAATCCCATGATCCAGAACTTTCTTAAATTTACTTAGGTGGTAGTGAATCTTTGTACAATGAGAACCTGGAAAATCAGGGGTGACTTAAATTCACGGAAATCTCATTGCTGACAACTCTGTAATTCTTGAAGGCTAATTGGATACTTTTTGTGTTTTAGGTATTCACTTGTTTGATCATACTGGTATCCGATTAGACAAAAATGAGTGCCGCCTGCTTGATAATTGTGCTAGTCAATTACGTCAGCTTGCAACTTTGTTTGAGGGTATTCTCAACGATTGCAGACTCCTCAATTTATTAAGTGAGTGTGATACTACGCTACCACAATTGATTGAAAAAGACAAACGTGCATCTCTATTGTGAACCGTATTTATTAATATTTCTTTTCTGTTATGTTGGTGCAGATTTGGAAGATTTCAAACAGAAAACAAACAATCTGAACTTAATTGCATTATATTTTGAAGTCCTATTATGGTTTCTTAATGTAGGATTATTGCCAGAATTTCCAGAGGAGTTTGACAATGAAACATCCAATGACAAAATTCCATATCCAGCATCAGTTCTCACAAAGTTTTATTCAAACAGGTAATGAATAAGTTTGTTTTAATTTTTCTCTTGATTATGGTGACATATTTGAAGATATTATCTTGACAGATAATTTTGCTTTAAACATAATTTTGTAAGTCATGGATTTGGAGTTTTCATTAAGTCTATTAAATAATGGTTTTCAAATATTATATCTTATTAAATTAAAAATAATTAATGAATTTAAAACTACTGTATTTACCTGAATGTAAGACGACCGCCTAATTTTGAAGAGGCATCCTGAGAAAAATGAAATTTGTTTTACTAATTCTTACTATTTAGTCAAAATAAGATTACAAAATGTCTTGTTGACTAGAAAATTGCCTTGTTGATAAGAATGTTTAGTTATTGCTGAACGATTATTTTCTTGTTCCGTTATATCATAATCATAGTTTTTGTCACTACCTTCATCATCTTCACATGTATTAATATTTTTTTCTTTTTGGTTCTCCTGTGTTGTGACATTTCCTGACTTTTAAGGCTAAATTTTGCGTTGTTCATAGTCTTTTATCAGATGCCATCTAAGAACATTCCCTTCTGTCGCCAGATTTTCTATTCGTCCCGGACTTGTTGATGGCCTCCGTTTTTGGTCAAAACGCAGATTCATATTTGCCGGATGTCGAACAAAGATTCCACACAGCCTCATCGAACTCGCATTGACAAACTCTCTGCATTAATTTTCAAGTTTCATTTTATTTGATACAATGCCATTTGGTTAGAGATGCTCTTTACTGGCCCATTCAAAAATGTGCCCCACAAATTTGCGGTGGATGCTGATAATAAGAATGCTAATATAATTATGTATTGTTACTCGTGATATTTTTACCATCTTCGCAGTTTGTTATGTGAACATTTACAAGTTTTGTGATATGGAATGGCAATGTAAGAACTTGAATCCTAACCAACTTGGCTTAATCTGCGAATATAAGATGACCCTGCATTTTTCGACTGAGAAATTTCAAAAAAAAAATGTCATCTTATATTCGGGTAAATACGGTAATTTTCTTTGTAAGTAGTATAAAAGGGAAAACAAGTTACACACAGAAGTGTTTTTCTCTATGAAGGCAGTTATCTTCCTGAAGTGTAAAATTTTAAACCTGTATTGTTGTTTGTCCCTTCAGTTCAGTTATTTTTTGTAATTCACATAAGCATGCACTTCCTGGAAAATACTACATTCTTCAAGGAAATGCTTCATTATATCTCAAAATTGAAATTATACCATGAAATTTGCCCAGTGAAATTTACAGACAATTTACAGGTATGAAAAGCACATTTTGATGTATTGCAACTGGAAAAAAAATTATTTTTTCTCAGGAGAATTGAATTCAAAAATTTGAATTTAAAAAATGACACGAAAGCTTCCCTGTACATTGATCAATTACTTCAAAATGAAAGTAATGGTCCTGAATTAGCTAATTTATGGATAAATGATGGAGGTTCTGGGATGTTTCCTCCTCCTTCTATCCAAAGTTTATTAGCTATGTATTTATTAGATGGAATTGATACACAGACCAAAAATTCCATAGTTATTTATGTTTTCTTGGATTTGGCAACTCTTCTTGATCCTGATAGGTAAGTCTTTGTCAGTTTTAAATTTTTGTACTGGATTTTGAGAAAAATATTTGTATTAATGATAAAATCATTTTGGAATAAATTTCAGGTATAGTCGAACAATTGAGTATTTTGTGAAATTTCCATGCGCTTTCTATATGACACCAAGTATTATAAAAGTTACCCAGGCATTCTGGCTTTTGGATCAAAAACATTTTGAGGTGAGCATTTAAAACTAATGAAGGGTTTGTCTTCAGATAGTCCTATGTCACATTCATTTTAAATGATGATAATGCTACCAATGTACTTTCAACATCAGTTATTATATTCTGTATAGGAATTGTAATGTTGAACCTAACAAAATTGCTGTACAATGGAAACACTGTATATGCTTGTGTATAAGCTGCATATTTTTTCCCGAAAAGTAACTCGTGGAATGGGAGTGTAGGTTTGAAACAAGATTTTTTTTTAAAGTAAATTAATAAATAAATCGCTCCTGGGTTCAGTTACATCCCCCCTGATTCATTGCTACACACATCACTGGAAACATTCCATAATACATCAACTCTGCTCTCGTCCATCTTATTTAAAATGCTGCACACTCTAATGCCTTAACTTACCAATTATGCAATGAATGGTGGTCCAACTATTTCCGATTTTTTTTATTATTGATATTATATTAGATCAAATACTGATACCTGCAAACAATGATTTTTAAAATTAAGCCCCAGGCACGACAATGGAGCCTTAAATAATGTGGATTTTACAAACCTGAGTTGTACTTGTCGCCGTCGTTTCAGGATTCACTCCATTGTTTTCTTGGTCGACCAGGATCTTTTTCCAACTGGTTGATAATGGTAGGCCACTTTCGAAAGCCTATAATCTTCCATCTTTTGAAGGAGTGTTAGAATGCTGAACGTTTATCCTTTATGTTGTCTAATATGGAGGAAGTGGTGTTGTTTTTTCCGATGTTTTTGTTTCTGAACTGGTCTAGGAGGCTACAGCCTTTTATTGCTCTTAGAAATCTCCCCTCGGATGCTTGTATATTACTACTTTTCTTTCTTGTCAATACCCATGACTCAGTCCTGTACAGCAAAGCTGATACTGCCATTACTTTGTACATTTTTAGTTGTATCTCTCTTCTTGTCTTCTTCGAGAGCATCATATTGTGCCTCACATTTGTTGGAACTGTCGGAGTTTGATATGGATGTATTTCTCGTAATTGTAGCTCAGATCGCAGCCAAGATAGTTTAAATGTGTTATTTGTTTCAACGTTGAATTGTAAATACAAATTTTTGATCTGATCTGATATTTTGATTTGCGTTGGAAAGCCATTACTTTTTGCTTTTTATAGAGATTTTGCAATCGTCCAAGATATTACTCAATAAATGAGTATTTTTCTGCATTTCATTTTCATTTACAGCTATTAAAACCTGGTTGTCTGCAAATAGGAGTATTTAAATAATTCCCATTTCCCATATAGATTCCATCTGAACATTCTCTCTTCCTAACTCTGAGTGTCGTCTAAGTACATATTTAAAAGTGTTGGGGACAAACTGCCCCCCTGTTACACTCCTTGATTTACTAAAAATGTTTTGCTCTTTAGGTGATCCATACTTATAACTACCTCCGTTCCGTTATGTAATGACTTTAGAATTTCTATTATTTGCTTGGGATACCCTCTTATCTCTAATATTTGCCATAGCTTTCTTCTTACCATTCTATCAAAAGCTTTCTCAATGTCTATGATGGGTTTCCAAATTATATTCTTTTTTTTCTTCAATTGTCTCAGAATAAAGATGTTATCAGAGCATGAGAAAGATGTTATCGTAACACACCTTGTCAGAATCGGTGTTGTTCATTTAATAGGTGTCCTTCACTAATAGTTTTTAATATATTGTGTAGGATTCTGGTATATACCTTATAACATGTATTAAGAACACTGGTTCCTTGAAAGTTTCCAGGTTCACTTTGATTTCCTTTCTTAAGAATGGGGGTAACTTCTGCCGTCATCTAGGTTTATGGAATTTTTCCAGCATGTGTTCAGGAAATATAACAGCTTAAGTTTAAAGAAAAAGCTACTATACTTAAATAGTTCTGCATTCTGCACCTCCATTCCTGGAGCTGATCTACTCTTAATTTTTGTCAGTGTTGTTCCCATTTTGTTCATGCGGAGTTCATCTATACCTTCAGTTATCTTAAATTTGATATAAATGTCATTTGTATCATACCACAATTCTAAATTATGTTGTACCCACTTATCTTCATCAATTGTATTAATTCTGGCAGTATCTCTTTCTTGGCTGTTCAAGTTAGGAAGAAGTTTGTAGGAAAATATTGTCACTCATAAACTTCATGTTCCTCTCTGTTTATGAAGTTTACCCAACTTTTTCTGTGTGAATTCCTAACAGTTCTAGCAGTGTTATGTTTTCTTTTATATATTTCCCAACATTCTTCTGTTTTTTCCTGTAGCCAATTTCTTTTAGGCAATTTTCTTTTCTGTTAGTGCCTCTTCTATGTCTTCGTTCCATATTCTGAGACCCATCCTTCTTCTATAGATATTCTGTTTACCCAAGGCTTCATTTCCCGCTTATTCTAGACACACTTTAATATTATTCCATTCTTCTTCTACGTTTTCCGATGTGGAAGTGGTAGATAGTAGGCCATCTAGTCTATTTTGGTTTAGCTTCGGTATACTTTCGTCGTTGAGGAGTTTAATTTTGTATCTAAGGTGAGGTGTATCCAAATTAGGTTTTACATTCTGACCCTGTCTCCTTCTTGGAGCCAACAGGGAAATTTTGGAGACAACTAAGAAATGTTCCAAACTGAAGTCACATCCTCTGTAGATATGTACATCTTTAATTAATGGAGACATCTTTCTATGTGAAATAATGTAGTCAATAATAGATATTGAACATTACTTGACCAAGTGAATTTATTCTTGTCTTTCTTCCAGAAAAATGCTCCTTATTTCCCTCGTCCTAGAAGAATTGTCCTCTTGACAGCAGCGTCCTCCTCGCTGTATCCATTTTCAGAGTTCTGATATTATTGACGGTAAGGGGAAACCTTTCAAAAATCCTTCCTTCACCCTCAAAACCTGAGGCCGATGACAGTCGGAGGACCCCTTGATTTAGGGAGTTCTTCACCGAAACTGCCGTTGATGTCCACTTCTGAAGGTGCTCTTTTGCGTTGAAGTCCCCCTCTGGAGTACTTCTTTGACGACCCCTCTCAGGCAACGGAGGCCCTACCAGTAGCTGTGCTACTGCTGGCATAGCTCTAAGGGTCCTTGAGGAATCCAAGCCCCATCACCGTCAAGATCATGTACCCCAAGGTGGGGAGATTAGTTTCTGTCACAATAATGTTTACTAATTTATCAAATAATTGATTCACATGTTCCGAAACATCTTCAGAATCATTTTTCACAAAAAGCGGTGGTGTTCTGTAAATGGAAATCTTGGTGGGGCTAGAGGCAGTGTTAAAGTTGCATCTATTTCTCGCCACAATCTGACATCTGAAGTACTCATCTCTGAAGCACTTGAATCACTATCATCAGATAAGTCGTCACAATCACACTCCATAGCGAAATAGCAAAATAATACGCGAATAGTAACAGATCATATACTATTATTTCACAAGGACACCGTCTTCCACACTTTGCCTGTCTCGACTGCATCTGATATTCCCAGAATATACTTGGGCTTTTACATTAAGGAGTTAAAAACTTTTCTTGTCCAATTTGCCCGCATTCGATGCCCACGCATCCAAAATCCATTGACACATGTCGGTCACTGTGACCTTTACATGGAGTCGTGGCTTCTGTTCGTTGTGTCTGCGTACGGTACAAACGTCGCGTCACATGTGCACTTTGAATGGCCGGGCATCACTACTCAATTCCCATTATTCTCCTTCAGTTTACTTCTCAACCTCTCGGTTATGTGAGCCCGGAAACTGCCGAAACTAGCATGGACCGTTGCTTCACCTGCGCACCAGGCGCTGTAACAACACATGCTTCATCCAGTCCAGGACGAGGTCTTCCATCCATCCATTTTCCTATTTCTTCCTTCGGCATAATTTTCCGTCTGAAATCCATGTATAGCGGTAACACGTGCCCATCCGCCGTTATCGCCAACATAAAGGTACTGCGTTGCTTCTCTGCTCCCATAGTTTTTATGGAAACACTTTTTTCGCCCTCCTGTAATCACACCGACCTAGAGCTCTCTTGAAATACGGTACAGGGCTTACAGACTTTCTTGGGGATTTTGCTGCCCTCTAACTGCAGCATCTCTCGGAAAAGGGCAAATCGGTTGCACTGGGTTCCCGAACACATTCCAACAATTCTCCTTCAACTGCTGGATATTTACATTCCTTGCTTCGAAATGCACATTTAATGCAATTAGTATTTTCCAATGCAGCTCTGTTTGGAATATTCTTGTCATCAAAGTCGGATTTCCTGCCTACTGCATGATTCCCGTACCGTGCGGCGAACTGTACCACGTCTTAAACACGGAATTAAAATGATTGTGTCAGAGATCGTTACTCCGGCTTATACACGGATGCGGCCTATACACGAGCAAGTACAGTATTTGTTCTTCGCTCTGTGACAAGGGACTTAGGATTAAAATATTCTCAGAATGAACTCCATATAGATTAGAATTATATAGAACGAAACCTTCCCTGAATTTTTTGTGACTGATGTGAATTATTTTTCATCAGACATCAATATTTGAGATAAATTGAGAGTTTTAAAACTTGTCTTTATCTTTTTACATTACTTGAAATGTTGCTCTTGAAGATAAAACTTGGAAATCTTTCTTAAATATACAGTGGAACTTTATTTGTTTCGCACTTATTCCTTTTTTTACGTTTATACTTTGTTTTCTGTACGTCTTGGATAAATTCCTGTACCTCCCATGCTAAATTATTTCAGATATGCAATTTATGTTTATACGTTTGTCGAGGTGGGTCGGTCCACGTCCTGACGGGGGGATGCAGGGATCAAGTATTCCTTTCTTTCACCAGTCATCTTCATCTTCCCAATCGTTCATTCTCGTTCTTTTATATCATCGTGTCATTTTTCTTCTACCCCTTCAATTTCACTGCCCCCCACCGCATGCAGAGTGCCCACCCGTGTTTGCCGTGCATGGCGACCGGTGTCGAATGCGTCTCCTGGCAGTTAAGGACCTGTTTGTTTCCAAACTTCTCCTTGTGCTACTTTCTGCTTTGCACCTAGGGATACATTGTTTACGTATTTTGGGGAAACGTTCGTTGTAGGTTTCCAACACACTTGCTTTGGCCTGGATCTCTAGATGGGCTGTCAGGAGCAAACCCACTCCCGATCAATCGGCTCGGACTAGGTCTTGTACTGAACTCCAGGGTTAGCAGGGGATCCATGGCAGGGCAGCGCTATGACATCTCCCCTCTGTATATCTTCGTGTCAACCCTGGCAACCCAGTGGGGTGTCACCTTGTTGGACTCCATGGTGGGTGGGGTCCCAAACAAACTTAAAAAAGATTGTTCCTCCAAATTCTGACCACCTACCCCAACTCCTGAGACTCGCTCTGAGCTATCTCTTAGCCCGTCAAGCAGCGCTCAGAAGGAATCTGCCTCGGAGGAAACTTCGGGGTGGACAGTCGCTCCTTAGGGCAACAGAGGCATAAACGGAAAAGTGGGAAAGAAAAAAATTCCCTTCGGAGCAAAACAACTAAGATCTAAGATAATCATAGTCTCTCCTCTCGTAGAACGTCAACTCTGAGAAACACATCTTTCTCAGAGTTCCCTCCCTCGTTGTGGCTTTTTGTGAACTACTGCACTATATCGATAACTATGTTGTCTATGCAACGTCTATATTCCGTTTGGACAAGTGTCGCAAGAGGAACTTGAAGATATGTTATCTCTTATCTATACCCGCCCCTTTGCTTATTGTGGGGTACTTTAATGCCCCACCCTGCCTGGGGTGGCACTAGGACCGGCTCGAGAAGCAATATACTTGAAAATATTATTGACAACCAGAACTTAATTCTTCTGAATCCTGGCGAAAGTACTCATTTTTCCGTGACTTCAAACATTTTCTCGTCCGTCGACCTGGATTTCTGTAGTCCATCTCTCTTTACCATCTTTGAATGGACTGTCCTTGGCGACCTGCAACACAGTGACCACTTCTCCATTCTGATAAATTTCGATACTCCTGACCCAAACGTTGCTCCTCCTCGCTGGCTAATCCAACGAGCTGAGTGGGAAACATTCGAGAAAGAAATACGGATTTCGGAAATCTACCCAAACGATATTGATGCTATGGTTACCCGTTTTACTGATGCCGTTCTTCATTCTGCTCAATTGCCATCCCGAATTCGTCTGCTCACCCACGACATCCTCTTGTGCCATGGTGGTATGCAGACTGTGCCACCGCGGTGCGTGATCAGAAACTGGCATTAGCGGAGCTTAGTAGGTTCCCAACCATGGATAATCTGGTCAGTTATAAAAGATCACGAGCCAGAGCTAGATTGATCATACAGGAAAGTAAGGCCGTGTCCTGGATAGCTTATATTTCATCACTCTCTTGCCGTACGCCCCCTAAAGTAATTTGGCGAAAGGTTCGGCAGATCGGTGGAAGACTTCCTTCACCGTCTCTCAGGGCTTCTGGTAAATGGTAATTTTCTCGCATCACTTAAGATATCGTTGAAGAATTGGCATCTCACTACGAACACATCTTCACCTCCGTACACTACTCTTCTAGATTTCTGAAGGCCATAGAATGGAGAACTACAGACTATATTTCTCGAGTCGCGTGGAGGAAGATTGCAATGCTCCTTTCTCCATTTTCCTGTGCCCTCGCTTGTGCAAAAGATTCTGCTCGAGGACCATACCGGATATATAATCAAATGCTTAACACTTACCGGAAAATGCTCGTTATTTTCACATTTTCAACTTTTGGGATAAACATTCCTTACCATGATTGGCATGATTTGGCATGAAGCCATTGTTATTCCAATCCCTAAAGAAGGAAAGGACAGAAAATCCCTTCAAGTCACCGTCCAATGTCGCTCACAAGCTGTGTCTGCATTTTTGTTATCGTAGAGGAACCAATGGAATTTTTGTGTTGTATTCAATGTTCAGGCTGTTTAATTTTGTTGCTATGCAGGGCGTATCATCTGATTTCAACTCTCCACTTCGGAATTTTGGACAAAACTACAGAATGAACAAATAGGGACACCAGTGTTCTCTGGTGCAGGGTTGTAAAATGTTCACTAATATTGCACGTTAAAATTTTGTGAATATAAAGGAAATATTGGGACTCAAGGGTATCAAGGAATAATGACAATTTTGCCTGTATCACACAAGGGTTTGGTTGATCCTCATCACCTATGGTGATGACATCAGCTGCATCATGCATATCGTAGATTGATATTTGGGAGTTTGTGCCACCTCGAACATTATAGCACTACTTCTGCTCAGGTGCATTTCGCACCATTTTAGTGCATCTGTGCGTGTGCAGAAGGTCAGCAATGCTGACACTATAGCATGCACAAACTCCCTAATTAATCTACGACACACGTTAAGCGACTCATGTGCACAGGCATCGATGCAGCTGACATCATCATTTGGTGGCACGCGTCAGCAGAACGCAACACTCCTTTGACACAGGTTCAAAGAACTGGGTGCATAAAGTGTGAATATCAGTGCTCTTTTTGCCACTGGGTGTGCTTATGCCAGGCCCATGTGTCTTCGAAGTAACAAGTTATGTACTTCGTCTGAATCAATGACGAGTGCTTCAGCTTCCAGTCTTGGAAAAAATTTTGTCCAGTTTGTGTAATCCACTGAGCAAATGCTGAGATGGCTCCTTCTGGACATAAATTTAGCTTCACCTTTTGCTAGTAGTGGAAGGAGTAGAACCTTGTGGGATTTTTATTTTGATAGCCATACAAGAATAAACTAAAATCTACAGTTTGTTTACTGATGCAAATTAATTTTGTATAACTTGGGAGTGAAAGTGCCTAGTTTTCATAAGTTGCTTACTTTGCTTCTGTTGAAACTTTAACTCATCATTCAACTATTTAAAACGTTGGGAAGAGATTCTGGTGCTCAAGAAAATGTGAGCAAATGGTACTTCTTCCCCATGCATCACATACAGTTTTTATAGTTCTGTGACTAAATAAATTAAAACTAACATTAGTCTGACTCAAGCACGCCAGTTTAAAAATATTGAGTCTTTGAATTGCTCATATTATTCAATTTCAGTTATGCGTTTTTCTCACTTATACATTTTTCCCTTCAGTCTGCTAAAAAACATAGTAAATAAATATGTACTCTATTTTTAAATATGAATAACATTGTATTGTGTTGTTTCAGGATGCTCTTGACATGGTATTGGACCCTTTAGTTTCACCTAAAGATCTTCAACCTTGGCAACACCGCTTTATTGTGCAAGCCTTACTATCACAAGGTCAACACACAAAGGCTCTTGAATATTTCACAGTAAGGCAACTGCCTGTTCAGGGTATTGAAGACATTCAGTAAGTTGTTATTGTAAAATACAATAACTTACAATATGGGGCAAGAAGGAAAACTTTTTGTATCGAGACCCTACATGTCACTAAAGAGTTTTCACAAAAATTGTGCAATTATGCAAATTAGGTTGTACATTGATTTGTAGATAAACTGCAGAATGTTTAACCCTAGAATTCTAACAATGAGTAAATTTTACTCACTCCATACCCTTTTTGTTTATAATCACAAGCACCTGATCTTAGAGAATGAAGCTGTTAGCAGTGATCTTAAGGCAGTGTATGGTTGGCCTTTCTGAGAGAAAGTTGTGTAAAAGCAGATTGTTCCCTTTCAGTGATGATTTTTTGAGAGACTGTAAATTTTACCTGTAAAAATTACTAGGTGTTGGATGTAAATAAAATTTTCTAATTAATAATACAGGTGCTTTCGGAATGTTACAGCAGTATCATTCACATCAAAATTCAGCAAAATAGTTTCTTCTGTGTACATTATGCATTTTGAAAGTTATATTAACAAGGTGACCACTTTCTGGAAAACGCAGGAAATTTCCATGCCAGAAAAAATACAGGGAGAACACAGGAAAAAAATTTCTCACATTCAAAACTTCCTCGATGTAGAATTTGAGCTAAGAGCTATTTCTTATTGACAAATTAATTGTTTTTGAGAATATGCGTAATATATCTAGTGTAGAGAAAGTTATTTAACACTGCAGAAAATCGATTTCAAGATTTCAAAGCAAATACACCTTTTGGTGTTACACTATACCGGAAAAGTGTTTTTTCAAAATGTCTGACGTTAATTTTTGGGGGTACTTTCCATGCCCCCCGAACATATTCACAATTTTCTCAAAAACTGCTCTCTCTCCCTCTCTCTCTCCCTCTCTCTCTATCTCCCCCTCTCTCTCCCTCTCTCTCTCCCTCTCTCTCTCCCTCTCTCTCTCCTCTCTCTTTCTCTCCCCCTCTCTCTCCCTCTCTCTCTCCTCTCTCTTTCTCTCCCCCTCTCTCTCCCTCTCTCTCCCCCCTCTCTCTCCCTCTCTCTCTCCCTCTCTCTCCCTCTCTCTCCCCCTCTCTCTCCCTCTCTCTCTCCCTCTCTCTCCCTCTCTCTCTCCCTCTCTCTCCCTCCCTCTCTCTCCCTCTCTCTCTCCCTCTCTCCCCCTCTCTCTCCCTCCCTCTCTCTCTCCCTCTCTCTCTCTTTATTATTATTTTTTTTTATTTTATTTATTTATTTTTTTTTTGTCTTTCTATAACTACAAAATTGAAGATAAAGATTTTTCCTTAAAAAAACATTTGTTTGCCATTGTGAGTTCTTTCATGCACATTTTTCTTTCTGGTAACCATTTGTATGGATAAATAATCACTGGACAAAATGACAAGTGCACTTATTGCAAAGCAGAATGTGCAACAGTGATTATGGAATGTTGTCTTCAAAACGCCTTGACTCTGCCTTCTCCTGGACAGTTGTTAATTTGGTTTAGCAAGTGAAAATTATTGAACGCATAATCTTTAACTTATATTATTTTATCATTCCCCAGTTCGGGTAATCATTTGTAATGTTTTATGATTTTTTTTTAAAATATTTAATTTGCCCTACAATGCTCATAATTTAAATGCTCTTATAATTCATAATTTGGCTAGCTCTGTTTTTTTTTATTAAGATCTTGCACAAGTTCAACGTACAACATAAGTCACCTTACCTGCTGCATGTGGATGTGTTACTCTGTACAGAAATCATTATTCCTGGAACTTCTGTGGAATTTACTACCTACTGAATTGATGGCAATTCAATGAAATATCAGCTTTTTCTTTTCAAACAGCAAATAACATTTATTGCAACATTCTAGTAACATGTCTCAAGTGTAGTAACTCGCTATTAATTCATAACTTTAATTCACGGACTTCAAACATTTCAGGTCACAGTGTTGTTTTAATAAAATTATTGTCAAAACTTAAGATAGTATTTGGCAACATTTTTGGTAGATTGCATCATTGGTGCCCCTCATTAGGCTATGACAGACGTAGTAAGCAATTCCTAAAATCAATGGAACTATAAACTGAATTGGTTAAAATAAGAAAATATTGTACCCTCAATAGTGTCTAGAAGACTTACCTTGCCAAAAAAGATGTATAGAACACATTAAACTTTTAGAATATTATCACATAGTACAATTAAGCAAATTAATAATGATAATGATAATAATAATGATGATGATAATAATAATAATAATAATAATAATTATTATTATTATTATTATTATTATTGAGTCACATATAAAATTACAATCGTGTATGACGAGTCAATATGATGTCTTGGGTGGAGAGAGTGAAGTTACGTTATTGTTCAGGAGCAAACAAGGGGCCATCTCAGCATTTGCTCAAAGGACCTGGGAAACTGAACCTGATCGAGATGGGTCATTGGCCTAGAAATACAATACTTGTTACAGCTAGATTAAGATATTATACAGTAGTTAAATTATCTGTTAATAATTAACATTTCAATATGTTATTTTAATGCTACTTATAATAATAATTACATTAATAATACATATCAATTATGTTTGCAACTACATCAGATTTAACAAAAGAAGTGCATTCTATATTTATAACTTGAAATGGTGACGAGGCAAGTTTTGACCAGTTTTTTCTTCTTTTCTTCTTCTATTTCACAGGATGCGATATGCAGTTCTTTTTTCTTTGCTTCAGCTTGAAACAGTTTACATGAAACAGAAAGTCTAATGGGATAAGAAATTCTTATTTATTTATATTTTTTAAGGGAAATGTTGTAATTTGAAAATTCCTTTACACTGTAGAACATGTTGTTAAGCAGGAAAGCTTTCAATTTACTTTTAAATGTATGAATTGTGTTTATGTCTTTGATATCATTGCCTAGTTTGTTGTAAAGTGTAATGCCCTCTATTAGGGTACTTTTTTGATAAAGTGTAGTTTCAGAGTGGGGAACGTGTAGGTTATCCTTTTGACGGGTGTTGTAGTTGTGTACATCAGAATTTAAAGTAAAAGTGTCTTTGTTTTCCATGAGAATTTTCTTTGTGAAGACTACTATTTCAAATTTGTACATGCGTGGTAGAGGAAAAATCCTTAGTTTATTAAACAAGGGTTTGCAAGACTCCAACTTATGATTGCTGGTCATTGTTTGCAATATTATTTTTTGGATAATAAATGTGCAAGTGCTTTCAGGGGCATTTCCCCAGAATATTATTCCATATTTTGTGTGTGAGTGCACATTTGCAAAATACATTGTTCGAAGTGTCTCAATGTTGGAGCTTGACCTGAGGGTGTATAGGGCATAGCAAGATTTGCTGAGCTTCTTGTTGAGATTTGAGATGTGTGTGTTCCAATTTAGGTTTTCTTGAACTGTTAGTCTGAGGAAGGTAGTTTCATGAAATATCGTTACAGGGTTATTGTTTATGAGCAAATGCTGTGAGTTTTTCTTTAGATCGAGGATTCATGAAATTTAGAGAGACTGTCTTGCTGGTGTTTATGATGAGTTTGTTGCCTTGAAACCATTTTACTAGTGCTTGCAAAGTTTTGCGAGTTTCTTTTTCTAATGATTGTTGTGTTTTTGCTTTGATGATGATGTTTGTGTCATCTGCAAACAAAATTATTTTGTTGTTCCTTAAAGCCAAAGACATGTCATTTATGTACATAAGGAATAGTATTGGCCCAAGGATGGATCCTTGCGGGACTCCACAATTTATTATTTGAGGACAGGAGTAGTACCAGGATTTTATAATAATTAAAAAATTATTATAAAATCAACTCGAAACTGAATGCTCCCTAAAGTTTGACAAGTTTATTAAAAGTTGTGGTGTTTGTTTTTAGTGTTTCCATATCTAATGTGAAGTGATGCTTAATTTCTTCAATTTAAATTTTACGGTTTGCTACTACAGATTTCCAGTTTAGTCCAACAGTTTTACTTGAGTAGCCTTCTTTCAAAATTAATCCCCCCCATCTCTTATTCATGTTCCTCCCTCCCGCCACGCCTCCCTTCCTTTCAATACTATCCACCTTCCCCCCCTTTTTTGTTATGCACCTTTCAGGCTTTGTTTCATTTGTACATTGCTGTAAGGTGAAACTTGCTTCCGACACTATCGACAATCCTATTTGTTTTAATAAACATGTCAAACATAGGGAGCATTCAGTTTCCAGTGGATTTTTATTAAAAAAAAATTATATGCTAAAATGCTTGTTTGCACTTTGTGATAATATTCTTAAAGTATAATAGGTTTTAAACATCTTTTTCTGTAAGGTGGTATTCCAGCCACTATAGAGTACAATAATTTTTATATTTTAACAAATTTAATTTATAGTTTCATTGATTTTAGAAATGGCTTATTATGTGTGTTGCAGCCTGTCAAAAGGTACCAATGATCTACCTGAAATGTTGCCAAGTAACTACCGCAAAATCTGACAATATTCTAAAATTTAAAAACAACACTGTCCTGAAATATATTTTTTTAACATTCAAGTCCATCTTAAAACCTGATGGCCATGTGATTGTGATAAACTATAAGAGTTCTTGACAGACATAAATGAAGTTTAAAAGTAAGAAAAAGTTAACCAATGTGTTAGTTGGAATGTTCTCTAATTTTTATTTTCCTTCACTATTTTTTGTATACTAACTCGTAAATTTCTAGGATAATTTTTTATTTTTAATGATTTTAGATTAAATATTTAAAGCTGACTAGCCTTTATTGAATTCTTACTATGGCAACAAATTCTATTGAATATTATTCAAATATATAGGGAATATTTCAAATACTCAAGGATTATTGGCTAAATATGTACTGCAATTGTGGTCATATTTTCCTATAAATTGGGGCCAAGGCGAATTAGGAAATTGACATAGTTGTGTACTGTGTTTCAAATTGTTTGATGAAATGAGTTTTGCAGGAGGGGGACTGAAACATTAAAGTACATAAATTTTAGTGCAAGCTGTATATTAATATATGACGAGAAAACTTTGTACCCTTTTTTAAATGTAGTGTGCCCATGGAGGAGTGTGAAATTTGGCATAGTTGAAGTTTATATGATGAAGTGCAGAAAGCTAAAATGTATATATAATATTTATAACACATATATTTATTAATTTTAATTAACATTTTTTAAAATTAATTTATTAATTAAATTTTCCAATTAATTTTTCTTAGAAAAATCTCTTTTGAATAATTTTGACTATCTTAAACAGAAATACATATCACTATGTAAAAATAATAAGAGAAACAAGTTATTAGTACCGTTGCAAATGGTGAAAGAAATCAGTCGACGTAACCATAATTATATTAGTTATAGGATTTTTAATTTACTGAGTTGTGAACTCAAAAATACCAGCTACGATAAACTGCGTAAAAATTCAAAGAAATTGCTTAGAAACTTTATAATTGAGCTTAGCGATGAGACAGTTTCTTCAGTTTTTCAATGAGAATTATGAAATTAAACTATATTGTGATAACTACTTTTTTATTTTCTGTACTTTGAATTTTCTTTTTCTTATGTAATATATGCTTCGTTCTTCCTTTCTTTGTTTATTAATTATATTTTCTGATTATTTTTTTTTGTATTCTTTTCTTTTATAAGCGAGCTCTTGAAAAAAAACTTGCTCTGGGGAGAAAAAAAAAGATTGATAACAGGCCCGCGCACTGGATTAATTCCTCAGTGGAATAATAATGTACATACTTGTATTATATTATTTGTATTTCACAGTCTGTTAATAAATAAATAAATAAATAAATAAACAGACATACGTCCATTACAAAATACAATTTTACATAATTGATTTCAGACATAATTATTCATAATTATTAATCATATTATTCAGTTCATCATAATTATTCAGTTAGTAGGAAGAACTAAAGTTTTCAGTAACAAACACGGAATTTGATCTTGTATTCTTGTTAGAAACCTTGAATTTTATATATTGTAACAAACGAGGGCAACCAAATTTATAATTAAGTAGTTTACATGAAAATTTTAGGAAGGAATATTAAATAACATGATAGAACAGTAAATATGATTAACAAAAAGATTAAATACGCCAAAACCTGGAAAGGGGGGGGGGGGAATGTTCATAGAAATTATAATCAACAAATTCTTTTAATATAGCCTAGTTGTTGGAAAGCCTTGCTAATTATTATATCATTGTGATAATTGAAGCTCATTTGAGAATCGATTATCACTCCAAGATCCTTAATCATATATCAAGTCAACACCTTCAATAGTACAGGTGTGGACAGTATCATTTCTAAATCTTGATAATGTTAACTTTTTACATTTCTTCGCTTTCAGGAACATGACGTTATCACAGATAAAGAGCATTAATTGCATTTTGTAAAATCAAAACCTCAAAGAACATGATACTTATATACAATTTGAAATAATCTGCAAACAATAAAAATTCTACATCCTTTATGATGTAATCACATATAAATATAACAATCAATTTTAATGACATGATTAACAAATGGAGCTAACATTGCCATATTAAAAAAGTGAGCTCCTCGCAACCTTTTCAAAAACCAAAATGTCAACACCATCTGCAATTTTACAAATTCTGCTACTTGGAGTGTTAGAGGTGAACAATCTTTTCTGCATTGTTTCTGTGAATGGTTTCTAGAATTAATTCGGGGCACACTCAATCCATTTAACGAAAGGGAGCAATCAATTTCACAGTGTTTAAATAAAAAATGTACTTTGACAGACTTTATATGATTTCAGTTTAAGAATTCTCAATTTTGAAGCAATCCTACTATATTGATGCGTCATTAAAAGATCCTTCCCTCCCAAAGTAGAAGCAGAAAGTCTGAAGAACTTGTGTTGCACTGTTTCAAGTCCAGAAATTTCTTTTAAAAAGCATGTTGACCTAAAAATCGATAAGTGCATGAGAATGAGTGTCTCTAGCATAAGCTACGGGGTATGCAATACTGTGAAGAACTCCAGTCTTGACATGTTCTTGTAATAAATCCAAGTGTCTGATTGACATTGCTGACTATATAATTCATATGGTCACCAAAAAGACATTTTAAAATCAAACACAACTCCAAGATCTCTTTTCAGACACATCATGTTGATTGTATGTATAATCCCACTCGATCAGTGACCTTGACATAGAAAAGGCAACAGTTTTACATTTTAAAAGAAATTTTCCGAGCTGGTAGGCAATGGTCTAGTTGGTATTTAAGGATCACAGTATACCAACCTGGAAAATCTCTCTTATATGTTAAAACAAATCAAAATGACCCATCCTTATATGTATTTTTTGTGCATTTTTCATCAATTTTGACTAATAAGTCTTTTCTTTTCTTTTTTTTTACTGTTTTCCTAATTTCTATGCATTTTTCATTGATTTTAATATAATTTTAATGGTACTTGCTTTAAACAATATTTACAAGATGCAACAAATGTTCACCCCAGAATTCCTGAGTAGCCTATTCTATTTCTTCGCTTATATATTGTAATGTCAGCTGTTGTGGGTACTATGTAATTCAATGTTCCTGTGATAATTGTGACTGATGTCAATGTTCCTGTGACTGATTTTAATTTAAAAATCATGATTTTTCTCTTCAACATCTTTATATTGCAGGTTGAAAATAACGTTATTAGTAATGAACAAACAAGTAACACAGGCATATAATTTTCTACAACAATATCATAATGAAGAAAACAACAAAGAGCTTTTGGTACATTTTTATCGAGGTAAGTTTCTCATTAATACAATATTATCTGAAGTATTGTGTTGTTTTTGAGTCTGTATTTACTATTTTACTATTTTCTAGAATGTGGAAAAGCTCAACAATTGGGGACAGTTTTAAAATTGATGCTTTCACCTGGAGAAGAAGATTTGTTAATGAACTATTTGCAAAGCTGTAATATTTCACAATCAGAAGATATGCAAGTTGTTTTCTACTTAATGCGTTCTAGGTAATGTCTTCAATTATTTATTATGGTGCATTAATTTATGGAGTACTTGTGTTGGGGTGAAAAAGGGCTGACTTTCAAATTGGCCAACTTCACTTTTGGCAAGTTTGAGAAAAATGCAAAAACATAACATCTTTGCACTGAAAAAAGTCTAATATCTAGTGTTATTCATTGTTCATGTGAATAACATTCAGTTGCAGTTCAGGTGTCCCAGGAGTAAACATCAGTATTTTGGGAGGCCACAATATCGATCACTGTGAGCGAAAACCTTCATATTAACATGACTCATTCAAAAGGGTATCCGAGACAGCCACTTTACTGTACTGTATTTTGGATTTGGTGTCCAATAATATCCTTTCCTTCCACTGTATAGCGCCGCTTTCTGAAGCATCTTACTCCATGAAATGTCGGTTATTGTTGGTACTTCATTCTAAGAGTGTTGTACAAAATGCTCTACACCTTCACAAGTGAAAAATATGCAGATATGATGGTTGTGTACGGCTTTTTCAATGGTAGTGCCACAGCTGCTGCAGAATTATGCCGTCAACAGTTTCCTATTTGCAGAATTCTGGATTGAAAAAATGTTTACCACAGTGTTAAGGGCATTGCATAAATATGGAAAATTACTGAGTGCTTGGCTTTCATCTGAACGAGAATAACAGGAAGACATTCTTCAAATGGTACAGCTTGGTTTACAACAAGCTTGTGAAGACTGCGTCTCAAGTTTTGCTTTTAACTTACTGTGAGCCATAACCCCACACTATGGAGCTGCTCTTCCAACTCTTGCCAACACTTAAAAATCTAATTGTCTCAACTGAAACTGTTTCCTTGGATTAATTTGTCTATCTTTATCTAATACTTTAATTCATAAATCTCCGCCCCAAGCGTGTAAGCCACTGAAACTAACACTGTCCTGTGGATTAACTAAATAAAGAAAATAATAATTTATATACATATTTCCTTGCCTCGTACTTGGGAGCCACTGAAACCATTTTTCTGATTATTTCTTTCTGTGCTTTATTTATTTAATAATAATACTAATAATAGATACATCTCTTATACTGCTTAAAATTGTAATATTTCCTTTGAGATATATTAACTATTCCCCTGGTTCAGAAATTAATTTTGGTGAAGTTACCCCATGCAGGATTCTTTATAGAGTAAAACTTCACTTATATATTTTTCAGAGGACTCAAGGGAGTGAGTGATATGAGCAAAACAAAAACTCAATATTTTTACATTAGCACACTCCACTCCTGGAGAAGCAAAATTAGAAACTTTCAAAAACTAGATATTTTTGCTCGCAAGCTATAGAAAACATATTTACATCAGTAAACAAACTGCAGATTTTATTTTATTTTATTTTTGTCTTGCTAGCGAATTAGTAACACCCTCCAGCTCTACTCCTACCACTTCTAGCAAATGGTGTAGCCATGTTTATGTCCAGAAGCAAAACAAGGAGCCATCTCATTGTTTGCTCTGTGGATCATGAAAACTGGACAAAAACCTGATCGAGAACGGAAGCTGAAGTACATCACTTGTTACTTAGAAGACACGTGGTCCAGACATAGGCACATCGGGTGGAAGAGTTAGCACTGATATTCACACTATATGCAGCAAGTCCTTTAGGACTGTTTCACAGGACCGTTACGTTGACACATGTCACCTGACGCTATGGCATTACAGTATATTATTATATTACATAATAATATACTATACAGTATATTATTATATTATTCACGTCATTGTCAAATCTGTTTTTTGTAATTTTATTGTTAATGTTCATATTTGGTTCCTTGTTTGGTATGTCTCTTTCTACTACAACTTAGTCATTGGACCTTTCAATTTTACAATACTAACTGGATAGGAAATATGAAAGGGGAAAATAAATAAATAAATAAATAAATAAATAAGGGAAATTAATAACTAACATATCAATTTTGCCATGTAATAACTATACTTCCCTAAGCAAGTATATATCATGTTCAATTAACTGTGGACCCTTACTGGCAGATAGTTTTACTTAACTTAGTCATAGGAAATATTCTCTTTCCACCGCCCATTACATGACCATTAGTAGTCATGGTGGATGCTGGTATGGTGATATATGTACATTCCTCACTTCACGTGAGGTGCTCTACTCAAGAACATTAGCTTATTTAATTACGTATTTCAATTTGAGATGTGGATAGTCTGGTGTGTTCAGATTTAAGATGTTACTCATGTGTGCTAATATTTTCATGTTATATTTCCAGAGTTATAGAAGCTGTTGCAGTGAATGAAAGAATAAACTTTTCTGGAATTCGCAAAATAGGGTCCCGACGTCCACGTAATGAAACAGTGCGTGATATGCTGGTTGGAGGTTATGCTAAGACATTGCCCAGCGTTACGCGGCAGTTAGCAAATTACTGCTCTCAACAGAAGAAATTGCTTTCTAATTGGAGACAGGGTAAGTTGATTACGAAGGGAAAATAATTTTTATATTTAACTTGTGTATAACTAATTTTTATTGAATAGGTAGTATATGTGCATTGGTCAAATTAATTGATTGAGTAGAATGAAAAATCTGTTATAATTTAAATTAAAAAATTATTGATTACCAACACACATTTATACTATTTACTGTATATAGTAATATTCATTACAGTGCAACGACCTTCTCCTATGTCAGTTGATGTAAATTATGGGACTAAACAAGCAGTGTCATATAAATCTTCCCTAATTCATGCTACCCTGGAGAAAGCTCGTGAGACATGGATGATGCCAGTTCATTCCCCATTCAATTCAGAAGCAAGGAAAGAAATCATGGACGTTTCAGCCATGCAGAATTTACCGTTTTTGTGCACCTCACATGATTCTTTTAGACATGACAGGTTTGTTTGTTTGTTTTTCTTATTTTTTCAATTAAATGTTGATAATAGAGTAAAATGCATTGAAGGGACATTACTGTTATGGTGTAAAAGTTAAAATAATTCATATTGTTTCATGTCAGTAAATACTTAAAAACATTGATAGTAGCATCATTCTGATTGTAACAATAATTTTACTCTTGGAACATTTTATGCTCTGCACAAAATGATTTTAATGTGTATGGAAATATTTCAGAGAAACCACTCCAGTAGTTTTCCCTTCTGTGACCAGTTCAATCAAGAGGCGTATAGACGATGATGGTGGTATACCAGCGTCTTCTCCCTTGAAAAGGTCTCGGTTGGAAAATAGTTCTCCGGTGGATAATTTCTTTCCAAAAACCAAGTAAATGCAGCTTTTGGATGATTTCTATGAGTTTGTGCATGTACAGCATTATTTCATTGAATGAAAATATAATTACTACTACTACTAATAAATTTCTAAAATTAATAATGATGTTCATGGTCAATTTATTCAGATAAGTGAATTAAATATTATAAAATAAAGAATAATTAATGATGCATTTTAATTATTTGGAAATTTTGAAAACTATCTGTGGCTGAGGAATACATTCTTAATTAGTCTACTGCGTTCGCTATTGTTTCTCTATTAATAATGCTTGCTGTTAGTTGACTGTAGACTGTACAATTTTGTTGCATTTGTGTTAATAAACGTATTTCTTGTTCAGGAAGAGTGTACATGACCATTCAGTCAGTAGTTCTGGTTTATTGAAAACCCCTCTTGTGAAGAGAGTTACACCCATGAAACAATTCAGTGCCTCCTCCACTCAAGAGATGAATGTTTTAAGACCATTTGCAGAAACTTTTACGCCCCAATCTATTCTTAAGGTAAGATGTGACCAGATGATACGGTTTTTAATTTGCTTTATTACTTACAAACAAAATGTTTTGGTGCAGGTACGCAATTTGGTGCGAAGTTCCATTTCTCCTGAACATTCTAGAGGACATGAAGATGATTTATTGTCTAGAGAACACTCTAAAGTGAAACATAATGGTAATTTTATTTTTATTATAATTTCAAAACTAAATGTGCAATCTTTGAACGTCACTTTTGTGTTAATTTTCGTCAATAATAAGGGTATTGAAATTGCTTCAGCTTTAGTTGATATCATTAGTACTTGCCTTTTTAATTTTGAGAGTTGAGTCAGTGTTGTGTCATAAAATAGAAGTTACCATTTTACAAATATGTTTGTTTAAATATATTTTTGATGTAATTGAGTACTTACATTTTTAAATTGCAACATTTGCATGAAGACAATTGCATTTTAAGAACTGAATTGTTATTTCATATTTTTTAGTATTAATATTACTTCATTGCAATCCTACTGCCGTTTTTGGTCTGGTTGATCTTCAAAATGCAATTTTACAGGAATACTACTTACTAAAACCTTACTGCAATTGTGAAGATTTTATATGTTCTCTCTCATTAGCTCTTGTCATGGTGATTTTAAGTTGATCAGCAGGAGTTTTCCTAGGAACGTATAGTATTTTTAGGACAGTGACTGATTTTTTGTCATTCTAAAACTTGTGAGCATCACTAAAAAACCACATTGCCCTACAAAGTGTACTCTTCTGCCATTCAAATGAAATGCACTAGGTCTGACAGGGTCTGTTAGGGAGATGCTATCAGAGGCTCCTGTAGCCAGTGTTCTGTCAAAGCTCTCAGCTGTCTGGATGCTGCGTCGAGGGCATTGAAGGCAGCATTTTGATTGTTGTGGTCTTCTTCAAGGTTGGAGTGCTTGGGTTTTTATACTCTGTGGCTATGCCAGGCTCAATATTTTGGTTGTCCAGTTAGTCAACCAATCAGATGGGACCAGGGGGCGTATGAGATCAGACAGTCTGGTACTGTCTGGGATTGGACGGCATGGAACAGTCTGTTCGGATGGTGTAGGGTGATCCAGGATTGGTCGGAAAAGAACAGTCCTAAGGAGTGGTTTTCCATTCTTTACAGCACTGATTGCCAAGCATCATGGAATTGCGGCTTGTTGTTGATGTTGTGGGGATGTTTGGCAATCTCTAAGGCTTCTCTGAACCACCTGGGCCACCACTGGTCCTTTCTGATGTGTATCTTGGCTTTTTCAACCATCATTGCCAATGATATGATGGTTGAAGCGTAAGCATCATTGCCCTCAATGCAGCATCACTCAGACAGCCGAGGGCCTTCACTAATTAGGGAGAGTTTCATAAGAGATTTAGTTTCTTCTAATATCATCCGTAAAAAGAATACGGTAAGAATGAATGAAATGAAGTTGAAAATCAGATGAGTAAAATGTTTCATCAATCATATCTTACATCTAATTTTTCTGACATGTGTTTTGAAGCATCCTTTACTTGAATTCCATCAAAATAAATAGTTTTCATGTGACCCTTTCTCAATTAGTAGAATGGTGTATCACAGCCCCAGGATAAGTTTGCAAATAATTATGAAGCATTTTGACACAGTACAGTCAGTCTCCCATCCCCTCCTCAATTTAAGTAGGCTGGAAGGAGTGACAAAATAATTAGTCTCTTGCCTAAATGAACTGTACACTTTAGAAAATATCCTTCATGGGATGAAGACAATTTTTTAAGTATTTTTAAATTTAATCCAAAATTGGAGTTTGTGTTCCTTGAAACATGTACTGAATAGTGAACATCAATCAAATTCAACCAGTTTATATGGAAGGAATTTTTTCATTCATAAACCTTCAATCTTAGTGAAACTTGTGTATTGGGCAAATGTAAATTAAATGTTGGTCACATATATGAAAAAATTTAATTTTTATTGCATGTATTAATAATGGAGAGCATCAAAATAATAATTGTGTAAAAGACACTCATAAAGATATTTCATTTACCCATCATGAAAAAAACTGAATTTCCTGTTAAACATACTGTCTTACCCTACTAGCATTTTGAAAGTGGTTTATATTTTTGTTTCTGATTTTCTCCTTTTCCGCTAGAAGAGAAAGTATGCTCTCGACAGATTCGTTTTAGTCTTCCTGTGTCAAATGAAGTTCAAGAACAACCTCTGGCAAGCTCAACTCCTGATATTTCAGAGAAGTGAGAAAATAATCTTTATTTTCTTTTTTATATCTAAAAATTAGTGTTAATTGAAAAATATATTAAATAAATTGTACACCTTTCTGAATTGCAGAATCAAAACACCAAAACGTATTGTAGATGCAACTTCAAGGTTACCACTTCGAAGTTCATTGTCCTTATTACAAAAAACAGTTGTTGAGGTTTCTCAGAAAATATCATGTGATGATGTTTCTGAAAAGAAATCTTGGAGGTTGGGAAGTCCTGCAAAAAAGATGGTTTCTGAAAAGGATGTCTATGTATTTGGATCCGGAAATTCACTTATTGAAAATTCTAATTCTGAATTGGATGGTGAAGTAATACAAATGAACGACCGTGTTTGCATGTTGAATGAAAGCCTGGGAGAGGAATCCTTTTATAGTGCAACGAGTAGTGACTCTGGAACATCAAAAGATAGTTCTAATGTCAATTCATGTAACACTGAATCTTCACCTCTATACAATCGTGGAAAATACATTCGTGAAATAAAAGAAATAAAGCCTCGAAGACGACTCTCTCGGGTAAAGGTCAGTTTTCAAGATAATTTATCTGACAATGGCCAACAAAAAGAAAGAACGAAATATTCTCCACAAGAAGCTGAGCAAGGTACCCAATTTAAGAGTAACTTTTCACATAAGGATTCTGTATCAGAAATCAAAATGAAAACTGAAAGATCTAAAGTTGATAATGATGAAGATGTTGATAGCAGTGTAAGTGAAGACAGTGAAGAAAATAGTAACATAAGCTGTGTGGTCTCCAAGAAAAGTATTTTAGGTGATACTTGCATAAATATTAGTAGCAGTAGTAGTAGCACAAATGCATCAGCTTCCAGTTATAATATTGAAGAAAGTGATTATTCATTTGTTAATAATGCTCCAGAAGTGAGAGTTGAAACACCCCAACAAAGTGAAGTAAGTTCTGTTGGAAAAATTCAGCAAGTAAAGGGTCGACTACCTCTTACCAGAGTAAGAAAATCAAGTAATCATGAAAGCTCTAGTTTTATTTTTCAAACAGTTATGTCTAGTTCTTTGGAGACTACAAAAATTGTTGAAAAAGATGTCCTCACAGATGATACGAAAATTGAAATTGATTTAGAAACAGAAGGAAAAGAGGGACCTGTGGAAGTAGAAGATGACAGTATCAACATTAGTGATGACAAGAGCAGTGTGGACAGTGTAGTGTTAGATGATACAGATGTAGAAATTGTCGAAGAACCCAAAGGTAAAGGATCCAGTTCATGCTCTTCTGTAGAAAGTGAAGCGCTAGTAATATCAGATTCTACAGATATAAAAAGTCAAAAAACATTTCAAGAAGAATTGGATGTTTGTTTTAGTAACATTTCTAGAAATATTACGCAAGGATGCTACCAACAGGAAAATAAATGTGAAGATTTTGTTCAAAGAGATCAAGACGATAGTGGCAACCAGGAAAATAAATGTGAAGATGTTGGTGAGAAAGATCAAGACGATAGTGGCAACCAGGAAAATAAATGTGAAGATGTTGGTGAGAAAGATCAAGACGATAGTGGCAAAATATATGCTTCTTTCACAACAGTCATAACTCAACAGTCCTCCTACCAGGAAATGTTGCCTCTCCCTCAAGATGTAAACCAAGGAGTTTCTGTTCTTCATAATTCCAGTGAAGGTCATGGAAACTTGTCAACTGTAATTTTAGTGGAACATCAAATTGATCCAATGGGTGTGATTTACACAAGAACTGCCACAAATGTGCAAGAGTCTGATGAAACATTTGTAGGAATGGAAAATGGATCTACAGTTGGTAATCAGTGTGTTGATTTTGCAAAAGGTATTGAGAAGAGACGGGCAGAGGATAATACAAATTTGATGGAACAAGATTTTTTTACTGCAGGTAAGACCTTTCTTTGATAAACCTGTTGTATGATTGATCTTAAATATGATATCCCTATACAAAGCAGTGTTTCATTCTACAGCTGACTGCAAAGTGGTCATGAGAGGAACATAATGAGTTATTTAAATGGGCGAGGGAGAAATACAAACATGATTAGCGAATTTGTGTGTAACTTTTGCAGACTAAAACTAATGAGTACATACCAATTTTTAATTAAAATGGACTTAAGGATCTAATATTCTGTAGAAAAGTTTCTTGTCAAAACTTGCTGGGAATGCTTACTTTTTTTCCCCTCCTTTTCTCTCTTCTTCTTCTTTTGCTTCTTTATTTCTTCTCACACTTGCACTCATTTGTACCATTTTAAAACCCCTTGTGGTACACCTTTACAAAAAACCATTGTTGAGTTTGTGTAAAAAAAAATATTTTGTGTGTCAAAAATTACCTTTTAATGACACTAGGTGTAATAAGATGTCTTAAAGGAAGAAGTTTGCCATTCCACAATTTTATACTTGCAGAGACAGAACAATATTTACTCATCTGCATAGCCCTTCATAGGAATTTCCTGTAATTTGCTTGGGGTACCATTGCAGCATGGACCCAGTTTATCTATGTATCTCTTTGTGGTCAGTTGATCGGCCAGCTGGCGCACAGATACTTGCTAAGAACTTTTTACTTCCCATTCTAATACAATCACTTATTGTTGAGTAACCACTGCAAACACTCAGTGGATATTTTGAGTACATTAGTATATTTCACTGTAGAAAGTGTCAGTTGCTTTTCTTCTAAACTTATGAGCATTTTCAGATGCACAGTGTAAATAAAGCGACAACATTGTCTGATGTTAGATTTTAAGAAATGCTTTTTAGTCATAATATACATTCGTTTTTACGTTAACATAATTTATGGAAAATCTAATAAAATGTATTTAATGTGCTAGATAAGTCTAAATGTATAATATTTTATAGAAAATACTGTATTTACCCGAATATAAGTCGACCTTGAATATAAGACAACCGCCTAATTTTTAAGAGGCCTTCCGAGTATTTTTAAAATTTTAAACATTCTTACTATTTAGTCAAAATGAAATTATAAAATGACTTATTGACGAGAAAATTGCTTTGTTGATGAGATTGTGAAGACTTATTGCTGAAATATTTTCTTGTTCCTTAATATTATAATCATGAATTTGGTCACTATCCTCATCTTCACGTCTATCAATGTTTCTTTTTTGGTCCTACCATGCTGTGACGTTTTCTGACTTTTTAGGTCTCTCTTGAAAGTTTTGCAGAAGTCTTTTGAAGAAGACCACTATAAGATGGTTGAAACGTCGGCAACACAGCCTTCGACATGGCATCACACACACAGCGAAGATCATTTACATGACTCTGGCCGCAGAAGCCTACGACTACAAATATAATTTCGTATTGTTAGTTTGTCGTCAAGTCAACATTTACGAGTTTCATAACATGGAATTGCAATGTATAAACTTAAATCCTAACCGACTAAGCTTAATCTACGAATTTTTTGACTGAGATATTTCGGAAAAAAAGCTCGTCTTAATTTCGGGTGAATAGGGTATATAAATGTGCATTACCCATGAATTTCTTAAAAAACAAAAAAAAACATGCAACACATTTTTACAAAGTTTGAGAAGTTTTAGTAAGGTTACATCAAAACAAATATTGGCATGTGGAAACCCATCTCTAATTAGTATTTGTATTGTTAATGTATGCTTATTACCTGATTTAAATTACTTACAATATATTTTTTGATTCCCTTTTAGGTGATACCTTAGCTACAGTTGAAGACAAAAATGTATCAGAGAAGGATAATTTACAACACTCAATTATGAGTCATGAATCAAAAAATGCACTGAAAGGTTCACATAATGAAGATGTTTCCAAACCTACCAAAAATATGGAATATTCATATGGAGGTGCAGTTGAGAGTGATGTTTTGGATTCTGAATGTATTGAGGAGCCTGTGAAGGGGCAAGATATAGGTGAAGTAGACCAGGAAACTTGTATGTTGAAACAATCTTCCATGGGGAAAAAATGTGAAAGTCAAAGAGAAAGTAATAAGAATAATGCTTACTCTGAAGCCATGGATTGGAATGAAAATGCTGATGAAGAAGATATAGTTTTGAAACTTTCAGACAGTGAAAATGATGTGAGCCAATGTGACAGGGAAGGAATTGAAGACCAGTCACTAACAACAGAAGGACATCAAGTATTGCTACAGACTACTATAAAAACTGAGAATCGGTTAGAAAAAGCACTGGCTTCAGACCATACCACACTTGAAACAGAAATGCCAGTGAGCTTGGCACATAATGTTGAATTTGAAGGTAGCACGCACGTTGATGACAGTCATTCTATGTCAAACATTCCCTCCACTGATCATTCAGTTGGTACTAAAATTGTTAATCTAATGGCCCAATCTCAGGTTGATAAATATAAAAACTGGGATTATAGTGTGGAAAGTCAGCAATTGCAACATTCAAATGAAGTAGAAATAACATCAGTTGTGGGAGTTCCGTCTTCCATGGATGGTGTTGCCCTACCAGATGTTACAGTGTCAGAAAATCAGGAATCAAAACTGAATTCTGAAACCTTGGAAGATCACTATTCTTTGAGATCCCATCAAAGGAGTCGAATAAGTTCTGTTGAGAATGTGCCTTCTCAAATGGCTAATATGTTAGAGACTGTCCATCAAGGTAAGGAAATTTCACAAAAATATTCTGAAAAAACGAGGCCTAGAACACGAAGAAGATCTCTACAAATTGAATCTTCTGAAGGAGAAGCTGAAACATTAGAAAATAAAAATGAAACTGTATTAGAAGAATCATATTCAAGTCTAACAGTGAGCAAGTCTAGGCATAGAAGGAAGTCAAGCTCTGTTCAGAGTGAACCTCCCCTAATGGCTGATGTGTTAGAAGATAAATATCAGAAAAAGGAAATTTCACAACCTTCAGACAATATTAGGTCTAGAACACGAAGGAGTTCTCTTCCAGTTGAATCCTTTGGAATGAGTGATAAGTTTGCCAGTCCAAGAAAAACCGAGGTTACTGAATTAGAGGAAATGTCTACTCCTAACACCAGAAGAAGAAGAAAACTGTTTAGTACCATTTTAAATGAACCCACTCAAATGGCTGATGTATCTGAAATAGAACATCGAATCAAAGATCAAGATACTGAAGCTCAACAAACAGATAGTGGAGTTGCTACGGATTTTAAAAAGGGAGCTCATAGTATGGATGATGTGAATGCCTCTAAAACTAGAAGACAATGGTCAAAATCTGTTCAAAGTGAACTTTTGCAAGTTACTGAAGGGAGCAGTGTCAAAGATATAAATGAGTGTGTCCAAGAACATTCTGAACATATAGTCAAACAAAGAACACAAAGTTCTCTTCAAATGGAACCTGCAGATGAAAGTAAAGATATGATTGAAGCTGTGAATGAAATTTCTACTCCAAGAAGTAGACTACGTCCTCAGTCTAGTTCAGTCCAGCGTGAGCCTTCTCAAACGTTTGAAGCTTCAGTGAAAGAAGGGGGAACTGTCAATCAAAGGAATCTTAAGGATCCAGAATTGTTGAAATCAAGAAGACTGCGGAACTCTGCACAAAATGAAAATTGTAAAATGGACAGTGGGTTGTCAGAAAACAAAGGTTTTGAAATATCTGCGGGAGACATGACTCCTATAACCAGGAAAAGCTGTCAATCAAATTCTGAAGCTGAAATGCCTTTAGGAAAAGGAGAGCAAGCTCAGAAACATGAAAATGAGAAATCATTTCATAAAGAGTATACAAGTTTACATGATTTGTCTTTGTCAAATACTTCTATTGCAGAAAATGTACCATTGGTTGTGAAGCCCACGGAAGATCCGCAACCATCCACATCATTTGTACCTGTGGTAGAAGAAATTAGAATGAATCTTAGATCTCGTAGAGCATGTTCAGTGGATCGTGAAATTCCAAACACAAGAGGCAAAAAAAAAAATGTGAATAGTGGAAATTCCTCTGATTCAGATGAATGCTCAGTTCAGAGTGAGCCTCCACAATTATGTGATGTTACCAAAATTAAGCAATTAAGAAATTCAGAGTCCAGGAGAGGATTATCAAAGAAGAAAAGTAAAAAGTCTTCATATGTGTTACGAATTCCAGCTCCCAAACTTCCATGTGTTAAAGAAGAACCAGAGATAGAGTCATGTGTAGGTGACGATCAAGAAATTAGCCAACATTCCAAATCAGAAAATTTACCCACATCTGTGAGGAATTTAAGGCCAAGAAAACATTCTGAATCAGGAGATAGTCAAACAAGTTCATTGGGCAACAGTCGAGTATTACGTAATTGTCACAGTGATGATAGAGTAGATTCACCTGTCTCGATTAGTAGTAGATCGACTGTTATTCTTGATACGTCCCATAAAAGAAAGAGAAGTTCTTCTCCTTCAAGTCCTGAAAGGCTGGAAGTGAGGAAATTTCAAAGAGTTAATGAGGATATTGCAGAGGAAAATGATGCTGTTGAAACAACTGAGGAAATCAGAGAAGAGGTAATGTTTACAAAATACTTCAAATTTCTCTCATATCATTCATAACATATTCAGTAATATCTAAGTCACCTCATTCATTTAAGTACTCATTTAGTTTTGATTTTAAAATGTTTCTTTATCATCTAAGTAATTTCTAAATTTAATGGCAAATCTAATTTTGTTGGCAGTAATAAGTTACTAGTGAAAAGTGGGGCTTAAAGCAGAAATTTATTTCATTTTGAAATTGAGTACTGTTCTTGGGTATGTCTTTATTTTTTGTAAAATTCACAAATAAACCTTTTGAAAAGAACAATTTGTTGCTTCATCTTCTTATTTCGGTCACTGTGAATTTGTCCAAAATAAAAATATTACAAAAAGACTGCATGAGAACAATATGTCTCGTGTTATGTTTTGCAGGGAAAAGCTCAGAATATAAATCCACATGAAATTGAGCAATATGCAACTGCTCGACGGTTAACTCGATATCAGAAAAATCTTATGGAGCGTAGCATGGAATCAACCAAAGGAGTTCGACGGGAATTCCATGGCAGGTAGGTTTTTTTTGTGATCAAAATCGTTAATCAGATGTGTTTTAGTTGGGTTTGTTACATTATGTCCTTTTATTTTCATTTAGTCGGCTTTCTTCAGACCAAAGTGGGGAAGAGAGTGATGGAGAATCAGTAGCTTCAGGATACACAACTGGAAGCTCTCATGTTCGCTCATCAGCACGCTTGCAGGAAAAGAGACAAATGATGGATAGATCACCTTCTCAATCATCAAAGGCTTCAGTAAGTGGAGTAAGTAGTGAGAAATTTAATATTTTTCTCATTGTCCTCTGTCTCTCCTTTCTCTACGTGAACATTCATATGTTAATTTTGATGTCTCTCCAACTTGAACCTTTTCGGGATATCGGGATGGCGTCACTCAAAAGAAGCAAACACTTGGTTGGATTAAAGAAAAGAGCGTAAGTTATTTAATCAGCAAAGGTACAAAGGTATCGCACACACGCGCCAAAATAGCTCACTCCACGGCCTTGCCTCTCCGCCGACTCACACTCGCTATTTAACAGACTGCCGCTCAGCGCACCGTCCCCTCTCATGTCCTCTTCCCTTACTCCGTTGTGAGCGCTGTTTTCCCCCCCTACTTTCAATTATGATAACTAATTATGTAGCGCAATTATTTGAAATAGAAATACCCAAATATAATACACATATACTGTATTTTTCCAAATCTAAGACAAGGTTTTTTCCTAAATCTCTTTTTCAAAAAATATTTATATTTTTTCATCAATCATTTTATTTGATTTCAAAAATCATCTTATTTTCACAGATTAAGCCAAGTCAGTTAGGACTTACGTTTTTACGTTGCCTTTCCATGTCGTAACTTGACATAACATTAAGCTTCAAAGACAATAAAAATACCATGCGTATCTATAGTATGTAATTATATTTGTGATCGTATTCTTGACATCCACCACAATTTCTGCGGGGCAATTCAGAGCAATATTTTAAAATGGACTGGTAAAGGGAGGGATCATAAGCGAGTGGCTGTGTATGAAGTAAAAGTTTGAAAATGAATAAAAATCATTGTCAAGATTGTGTTACATGATTCACGTTACAAGATCAATGACGCTGTGTGGACTGTGTTTGATCCTCTGGGAGTTCAAATCTGAGTTTTCCCCGAAATTAAATGAAAAAGTTCACATTGACAGAAACATGTATCCACCCAATGAAAAGAATAAGTAAATATTTTCTGAGCAAATACTTCCCAAATTCGAAAGTTACTGCTATCTCCAATGTTAACCGTGAAACGGAAGAACAGAGATGTACGATTTTGCAGTTCACAACTCTAACACATAGACATTAAAAGACTTTTATATCAAATATATTCTGTTAAATATTGTGAAAGAACACACTGAAAGAATCTGAGGCCACGTATAAGATTGCGTCATATTTTTGTTTTTGAATACTTCTTTTGCTGTAAATTTTGGTAATATTCAACAGTGATATTTACTTTTTTTGTTGATTAGTATTCACCTCAGAAACGATCATCACGGCATTCCTCACCTGCACATTCTCTGGAGAAACATGGTGGAGGAAGTCCTGCTTCAGTTCGCTCAGGAAGTATGTTTTTGTGTATAGGAACTTTTTAAGATTTGGTCTTTATAGTATATTTCTTTCTGTTAATCCAATTATTCCATTTAATATGATTTTTGTCTTGTTTTAGGGTCCACTAGTTATGCTAGTTCAGCTAGTAGTTCCCAATGGCCTTCACCGGATGCAGCTCAAATACAAAGCCCACTAAAGCCAAGGAGAAAATCTTTCCAAAATGCACAGCATGCTTTATTTTCTCCTTCTACCAAGAAACATTCTTCATTGAAAACTCCTGGTAAGTCCCAAAATAATTTGAGCCTTTTAAAGCAAAACTAGATAATTTTGTAGAAATCATTTTTATCACAATTTCCTGTGGATCGGTGATTGTATCGTAAAGTTTGAGCAAATGGAACAAAATAGACACTGTCATTATTATTATTATTATTATTATTATTATTATTATTATTATTATTATTATTATTATTATTATTATTATTTATTAATGGTGGCAGCAACAAGCTGTTGTACACATCTTTCGAACGGTGTAATGAAGTTATATAATAAATCACTTTCGTGAGGTAACAATGTTCTAATTATAATCATACATACATGTATACCTGATGGTATACATGTACTATCTGTGATTTATGTATGTTCTGTCCGATAAATATTCCTGAATTCACCACAATAGTTTACCTTTATACTCTAAGATGAGAGTGTGTGAATGAGACGTTTATGTGGTACTTTATCGAAAGCTTTAGCATAATCTAGATAAATGACGTCAACAGGGCATCAAGGTTTTCCCATGCTTTAGCCCAAAGCATCCTTCACGGTCATGGGTTGTTCTTCGAGAATTGAAGAATTGATATACTTTTCTAACGTCTGAAGATTTTGGCTCAGACCCTCAATAATCTTCCTCTGGTGTTCTTGTAGCTGTTGAATGGTCTCCAACTGTAGAGTCGCTGAAGGACTTTACAAGTTCAGGCAACGAGGAAAGCTGGTTCTTATCTCTGGCGTACAATGTGAGATCGTCCATGATGATTAATGAGGATATGGGGATTATTTGTGATTTCATATCCCATCCCTGAATCTCTTAACATTCTGCTGAGAAGGTTGAGAGCTAGGGAGAACCATAAAGAACTAAGACTATCTTCCTGAAAAATTCCTCTTTTGATCCTTAGTTCCTTGGTAGTATAGTTGCCTCCAGAATGTAAGACTTTGTACGCCATGTTGCCATGAATTACATTCACATACTGGGTATTTACTTTACATAAGCCACAAATGAGGTATCGAGTCGAAGGCCTTGGTATAGTCAATCCTTCCTACCTAAATGTTACGTTGTCTTGATTCAACATGCACTGTCTAATATCAATAATTCTTTGCAATCTTGAGCTTCCTTTCTGCGACAATTTTGCTCTGGTGTCAGGAAGATTGTTGGCCTTTAGATGGGCATTCAGCATATTGGCTATAGCACAGGTGTAAAAATCTTATATACTGTGGGGAAACATGCAATAGGTCAATAGTCTTAGGATCGCTAGATATGCTTACCATAAATGTAACTCCTTCAGTAAAAGACGCCGGAATGTGCTTGAATGCAGCTTGAAACCACTTGGCCAGAATCGCACGAGTACTCGGGAAATACGTCTACCAAAAGTTTTGTATCCCATCAGTACCTAGCGCTTTCCAATTCTTCCTGACTGAATTGAAGATGTGTTACATTAGGCGAGCACATCTAAGGTACATCACAACACTTCTTTTCCCCTTTTTCTATCCAGTAAGGTCCATCATCACGGGTCTTGAGGATGCTCCATTTTTTGCTCCAATATTCATCTCAGAGCTTTTAAGAACTGTTTCAGGCTAATCTCTTTGATCGTTGAATTGCCTGAAAAATTTCTTCTAGTCGCATAAATACAATTCATTCTGTTGTCTTCAGTTCATTGCTTTATCTGCTTGTATCTTCTTATACGACACCCAAGGGCTGCGAAGCGCTGTTGTAGGTACTCAAGTCGACTTCATACCTCCTCGCAATTCGTCTGGATTCTTCGAATTCTCATCTTTCGTCTAATCGCCTTCACAGCATTAGAGACCTTTCTAGTTACATCCTCAATAGATCTAAAAAAAGGCTTATGTCCCGCCGAAAGCTTAATCTTGCATTTAATAAGCCTCAACCATGGGGGCGTGGTGGGCTTAGCGGACTGTGCTGTGTCTTTCGATGTTTTCAATTTATCCTTTACAGGTTTACCAAGCCCCCGTACGACAGCAAAGGCTGCACAAGACACATAGCTGACCATTTCAAGCGCTGTCGATTGTTCTACATCCACTTTCAGCAAGTTATTGACAGCTTCCATCGCTGCATTTGTACGTGGGCCATATCCCACTCGTAGGATCTATGATCTGGAGGATAATGGAATACCATGATAGTATGTCTTTATGGCTTCATAATGCGCAGTCCAAGAGAATTGCTCAGGCACTGGGAGGCAGGATTCATCAGAATTCATCTCTACAGTTCATTCCCGATTAACTTGTGGGTCTTCATTATTTCTTCATCAGTCTCATTCCTATTCTCAATACCCCTGGATACTCTTACATTCTCCCTAATGGAATATATCTCTGCAGCTGAAAGTTCCTTATAATGATGATGCGCTGCTGGTCACACACTCTCTACTCTGATACCGGTATGTTCGGATGCAGCTTTTAACCATTCTTCGTGAAATCGCTTCCTGCTCCATGTCCGCTTCAAGTCTGGTAGCCAAAAAGTTCGCATGCATATTGAAGATATTTAACTCGGTCCATTTCATGCGCTGGCGTTTGATCTGAGGTCGGGCGGGGTGAGTTATTGTCTCACCCAAGCTGCGACCCCAGTATTTGTTTGTATTGTGGTCGTCATAAGTGGTGCAGCGCCACACCTTCCCGGATGGTATGAGAAGGCTCTACTGGCACAGGTAGCACATTTCTCAGTGCGAGCCCAGAGCCAGAACCCTTCCTCCGGGATCCGTCTGTACACGCTCTAGCAGAAACTCCTTATAAAACTCCCAATCCCTTTGAACCCTCCCCCCTCCTCGAAATCATTTTCCCTTGGAAGCTTCTCTGGCTTAAAATAGACCTGAGATTATCACACTTCCCCAAATCCTAGACTCCCCTCAGTACATTTCTGACGGAATTCCATGTGACGAAATCCATGTATCCCGGCTTCATATACACTGATGGTTCCTCCCAGAATGGTAATGTAGGGTGTGCCGTCTACTGCCACAGTGCCATGCAGAGTCTTCGACTAGACTCTTTGTGCATCGCTTATACTGCATAAAAGTATGTGCTCTTGGAGACACTGAAGTTCGCTGAATCGATGGCATTAAAAGAAGCTGTTGATCTGCAGTGAATCAAAAAACTCTCTCGAATCTATCTCCTGCTTCTCTCCTTGTGACCCTCTGATAATAATCATCCAACACCAAATCCATAATTTACTGGTTTGTCATTATAATTTGTTATTTTGTTGGATCCCTGGTCACGTAAGAATAATAGGGAACGAAATTGTTGAGCAGACAGGAAAGCTCGTCACGAAGAAAACTGAGATAGACATCCTCTCAGTCCCAATAAACGATACCAAGCTGTTTATCAAACGTATTCTCAGTGCATGGCAAACAGAGTGGCTGAACGCAGACTTTAAACTCACGAGAATCAAGGATTCCGTAAAGCCTTGGTCTTCATCTCGTGGGTCAAGATGTGTGGAGATAATTGTGACACGCCTTCGGATCGGTCACTGTCATTTCGCCCATGGACATCTTCACTGCTGTGACCCACGCCCTACTTGCGATAGTTGCGAGACTGATCTTACTGTGGAGCATGTTCTCCTGCACTGTTCTAAGGTAGCCGATGAAGGCTTCACCTTGCTAGCTCTCTACCACAGGTACTTGGAAATGACGAATATTCTCTCTGCAAGCTTTGTAGCTTCTTATGAAAGACTGACATTCACAGCGTTATCTGAGAGAAGAGGATAATGCCAATTATTTGGCTTACAATGGGAGATTTTAAGGTGTTTATCTGGCTCTTTTCTGCCAACCGTTTTAAATACTTGAACACGTTGATAAGGGAGCCAATGTCCTTAGCACCCTTAAACCTTCATCATTGAAGAACTCCTTGTACTTCATCTTTTTCATATACTATAAAATATCGTTTTGAACTAATACATTGTGTATTAAGTAAGGAAAACTGTTTTATATGTTACAGAGAGAACACTCAATAATTGTTAATAAGATTGTTTTTTGCAATGCAGTGTATATAGAGAACATGAATTCTGGGGAATGTCATTAGTTTAATCATTGTACAGTTTTTAATATGATGCTTATTCACACAGATTAATTTTTGTAAACATGTTTTGATTCTTTGTTGAAGTTACAACAACAGATACGTCTGAAGCTGAATCTATTGGTGAAATTTATGAAAGGAATTTCAATGAGAAACCAATACAGGTTAGTGACAATTTAGCATTATTTAGGGTGTTTTATGTAATTTTATAGGTAAGACATGCTGTGTTGAACAATTTTGTGTCAAAAGTTTAAATGTTTTGGATGTAAGAGATGAAACAATGAAGAGTTTATGAGAAACAAAATGGTAACAAATAAAGATGAAGTGGGGTGCGATATTTCAGAAGGAAATAGGTGAATGAGAACTGTCAATAGTACTGGTAAACACCTTATTGTAATTAATAGGTCATTTAAGGTAGCTTTCATTTCATGTCAGCAGGCAAATTAAAGAAAAATATGGCAAGTTTATGATAAAACAGTGTATTTCTGAAAACAGTTGAGAAAGCCCAATAACTTACATTTCCTGGGTACTTTTAAATATTTTCTTTATTTGTTTCATATGACATTTCTGTTGTGATAAATTGCAACTCTATTGCTAAAAAAAATCAAAAACATGCTCGTAAAATTCTTAACGAGTGATTTAATTGAATTATTTTGTGTGTTTAAATATTTTTTTAAGATAAAGGTATGAAATACTCTCGCAATTGACCAGGTAAATGGGATCAAGAGTAAGTTGGATAAGAAAAAGCTCATAAAATATGGGTTTAAGTAAAGGAGATTAAAAACTACTCTTCATGTGCTTTAATAATTAAAAATATATTCAGGGGAGGAAAGAACTTGGGTAAATATAAACATATTTTCTCTTAGAAAACAAAATTATATTTCTTAAAAATCTTTTATGCTTATATTATGTAATAAAATACCTCTGTTAGGATGCTCTAATTCTGTAGAAGCAGATTTGAATGTTTCAAAGTGTTTTGTAATTTTATTTCTGAGATTGATTGACTTCTGATAACATTTCTGAAGAAAGTAATGTTCACCATATTACAGTAAGGATACATTTTTAAATTTTGTTTACTACCTTTGTGTACAATTCCTGAAATACAATGTTACAGAAGGATGAAACTACAAGTGAAACTGCAAGTGTGAAGAGTCTTGCTTCAGCAACTTCATCAGTGAGCAGAAACACTCGCTCAACTGCAAAGTATGAAACAGAGCAATCGTCCAAAATCAGGAAATCCAAAGGTATATCACAAGAATTCTGATGACAGTTAAAAAGGACTACATTGTTTTCCTTGAAATTAATTTACAGTGTTTAATCACAGCTATTAAGCAATACTTTTAGTAAATATTATGTAAATTTGTTTATTATTGTTCGAAAACATTTGTGTGAAAAAAAAAATTTGAATGTTTTTGTGGTACATCTTTAGTTGCTTCTACACATATTGTGATCTACTTTTAGAGAAACCTTTAAAATAGTAGTTATTTATCCAAATGACATTTTGTTACATTTTTATTGAATGACCAATGATTCATAGGTAGATCAAGTCAAGCCAATGTGCACCCAAAGAAGGGAGTGAGACTCTTTAAAGAGGCTAGATTAGGTCTCTCCTCTTCTTCAGAAGATAGTCCAACAAAGGATGCTAAATCACAGGAAGAAGCAGCCGTGTTAGTAAAATTTTGAACACGTTTTGTTCTTATTTTCTTTTGGCTTGCATGGCAGCACATCTTGCTTTATTAACCCCCTATTTTATTCTTTTGTATCTTTTAAGTAATACAATGAGGTAGAAACTTTGTTGTACTCTTCTAATGCAGATTGTAGTGATTCTAACAAGATTGTTGATAAATTATGTGATTCAGTCTGATTTTACACTGCAGTTATCAAGTGATGGCTTGAAAAGGATTGCAAATTCTACTCTCCGAACCTGTAATCAGGCAAACCAAGAACGAATTTTTTTCAGTTTCCTTATTTATTTTCTTGAATTTCTGTTGTTTAGTTTTGTGTGGAAGTCAGTAAATTGCTAGTAAACATGACTGTGATATTTTGTAAATCATGAAGGGATCCTGTAAATACAGTTTGTTTTTAATGTTCAAGTGAGAAAACAAATTTTGTGTATAGTGAGAAAACTACAGAGAAATGAATCAATGAAAAGGAATGTATCCAAATTACCTAGTAAGACACAGAAAACAAGACTTAGTAAATTTGACATTCAATCACATGTATTATTCAATTGGAAGTGTCTATTCTTTTATATGTTTAAAGCAAAAGTGTGATACTCAAAATTATGGGCATCACTTATAGATTGATCCAATTAAAGTGAGTAGTATTTTATTCTTATTAGTGAATTGACTTTTCTGATGGGTGCAAGCGCACATTCTTATTTAGTTTAACTGTGTAAAGAGAAATGAAATAAACAGCTTACTTCGAATAATTTTTCGTTAAAAAAAAAAGCTCTACAAATTGTGTATTGCGAAGGAAAAACTTTTCTGTCAATTTCTTGTTTGTCATCAATTGTGTTTAATAGAAAATAAAATTATGCTTCATTTTAACATACCATGTTCCTTGTGTAAGCTTTTAATGGGTTTTATAATTTGAACACGAGTTTAAAGTGATGAGTTTATTATTTGTCGGTAACCCTTAAATAGTTATGCTGATATAATGTGTAAACCACTACCTCAAGATATATTATATGCCTTGATTGATCATTAAGATTGCCATTTTTTGCCTTATGTATCTTATCTATGCAGTTTCTGGTAACATCTAATGAAATTTTGCATTGGTTAATAAATTCCAAATATTGAAATTATTGGAATTTTCAAGAGTGCAGAACTGGTGTATGGCATACACCACAGAACTAGTTGCTTTAAATAATTCAAGGGAAAAAATAAAAAAGGGATACATCTTGTGAATTTCAAGCAAAAAGACAGAGTTTCTGTTTCATTATTTGATTTTCAAAAAGAAGTGATAATTATATGTTGTCTTTCGAGAAAAATAGTAAAATCTGTAAACCTACAAATCAGCTTACACAAGAATACTTTAATGAACCCAGAGACGCAAAGCAAGCATAACAAAATGTTACTATAATGCAAGGAAAGGAGATAAGACCACTAAGTTATACTCTGATGGATTTATGGAGATTGATAGTGTTTCATTAATCCTTAAATTCCTTGTGAAGTTAGTTCATAACTGGGTATGCATAGTGAACCAAACAACCACTTACTTTTCAAAACTACTGAAGAGTTATTTTAAACATATTTATTAGATAGTGTGATTTCGATCTCTGAATAGGGCATCGGAATCATTCTGTGACCCATAATAATATTGAATAATTCTTAGGATGTTGGTGTGGGTACCTGTGATTTTTTTATTCCTTGTTTTCTTTTCTTGGCAAACTGAAATTTTCCAGAAATCTGCTTTTCTTTGGACAACATAGGGTTCATTAAGCTTCAGTTAGCTCTTTTTCTTCTGCATGTAGAATTCAAATTTTGAGATATTTGAAGAAAGCATGAATTTTTAGATGTTGCATTGTTGATGTTACATTGTTACACTTTTGAAGCATTTTTGTAAGATGATAAAAAATAGCTTTGCCGTTAATGAAAGAATTTTCTGTTAAAAATATAGTGGTGCTCAAACACATAGAGCCACCTTCAATGGACACAAAATGAACCACCTTTCTATCAATTTAATTTAATTATATTCACACTAATTTATTACACATTATTTATTAAACATAGAAAAGGCATAGTATCTAGTTTGCATTCAAAGAATTGTTCTGAAATGTAGTAAGATTAAATTAAATTCAAAGTTTTAGTATTAATGAAAACAAAATACAGAGCCATTGTGTATCACATTTATTTGAAGTAAATTCTTCTGGTATCTTTGAGATCTTTTGCTCTTGTGTGTAAAATTACAACACTTTGTTTACTACCAATCTTTCCTTTAAGACTATGTCAGATGTGAAGAATAAAGCTTTCAAGTGAAGAAGTAAAGCAAATTTTTCAATTTTGGAAAAGTGGTTCCAGATTCACAATAAAATTCTATGGCCAAAACATACAAGTTTAAATATCTTAATAGTTTGTCTTTAGAATGACATCACCTGGCAAGTTTTAATATATCCTTCCCTGTCCATGCTTAAGAGCTGGAAGTCAATATGATGTTAAATTGTTGCCATCAATAATACAAAGATAAATGTGATATGATATGAAGCTTAATGGTGAACGTAAGGAAAAGTCTCCCAACCAAATTTTAAAAACGCATATCTTTTGCTAAAAGCTTCAGAGATAAATGTAAATAAGTAGTGGTACAATTTACTGTGCGCCTTTGAAAGTTTTAACAGGTTCTCTTTGGGTGGAAAAGTACATGCAATAGCCACCAAATCAATTAAATAATCCAAAGAGCTTTTTGAAAACTTAAGATATTTTTAGTACTTTGGCTCTATTCTTTAAGCACCACTGTATATGTTATGATAATCATTTTAAAACATATTCAGTGTTTCCATTCAATAGTCATACTTAATGGATTCTCACTTTCCTGCAGGTCAGCAAAAACTCAAGAAACCGAGAAAGCCATAGAGAAGCCAGCTCGTTTTTCTGTGTTCAGAAAACGCAAATATGTTAAGATTTACTCTAAACAAAGAAAAACACCATAAAACTTGTTTTTAAGTAATATATTTTTATTTAATGACACTTAAGTCTTGTTACTTATTTTTTATATAATTAGTTGTTTACATTGCATTATAGCAACATCATAACAGACAAGAAATGAAAAAATAAAATGTAATGAGAAGCCAAAATTGTGAACTGTCATTCACCCTTTAAATCAGCAAAGGATATCAAAGTGCCAAGAGTCTGAATGGGACCGCTATCCATTCTACATGAAACTTATTTATTTCACAAAATTTCTTATCAAGCTAAAACTTACTGCAGTTTCAAAGCAAATCCATAAAAACTACCACTTAATATAAACCCAACGGAACAATAACATCGAAATTATGATAATTCATTCATTCCATAATACCATTGCAACAAGCATTTGTTTTCCATATTTTGTTAATGAGCACACCCAACTATGCACAACGTTAACAAGAATTCATTGACCTGTAAAAAGAAATATCCAATTAATTTACTTTCATTTGGTGAACTCTCATAGTTCTCTTGAATGGATGCCAACTTCCAAATGTTCCAATTCTTCATCATACACTTATAAACAAAAAAAAATGTAAGCTGCACATTTATTATCTATAAAACAACTTAACTATTTATGGAATATATCTTAACTTTTTCAGAAATATCTCAGTCGAAAAAAATGTGGTAGTCTTATATTTGCAGATTAAGCCTAGTCGGTTAGGATTTGTTTTTACATTGCCATTCCGTGTCACGAAACTCATAAATGTCGACTTTAGAATAAACCGTGAAGACTGGAAAAATATCGCACCGCGTATCTACAACAGATACAAACTGCAATGTATTCTCTCAGATTTATAATACGTAATTATACACGTGACCATCTTCAGGAAAACATGGAATTTCAATTGCAGAAAAAATTCTGGGAAAAAAGTAATCACGTTCAAAAAACTTATTGTTGCTGAAGAATTTGAGTTAACAATTATTTGAAACTGATGTAATTAATTTTGATAATAAAATTGTATCAGAAATTTTATTAATTATGATCGTTTTTAAATAACTTTTTTAAGTTAAATAATTTCATATCATAAACTAACTCTGTATTGTCTAAAGAATTTGAAAATTCTCTTATAGTATAAACTGTCATGCCGCAAGTCCTCTAAACATGCCTATGAGAGGAATTTGTGACCGCAAAGTTTATTATGATCGCATGCGCACATTAGGGCTATAATTAGCGTTTGATAATATAACCTTATAGTAGTCCTAATCGATCGAGACAAGCTTAGCTATGCTTGTGGGGCCAGAGCTAAGCAGAAAAATGCTATTGAAGAACAATAGCAATTGGAAATGGAATTAGAATCTGTGAGAGAGAGCAGAAGACAGGAAAGGCTGCAGAATTGATAGCACTAAATAAAGAAACTAGTGGTGGCACAGACTTTCTCGTACTAGTTTTGTAATTTCTTTGGTCTGAACTAGCCACATTCTCTAGCCAGCTGCCATCTATAGCCGTCCTAAGTTTTTTTTTTTTTTCCAGCTTCATAATAGAATCGAAATATTACTGTAAGAATAATATAGAAGAGTAAAACCTTGTCTTGTCAGGAAATTTTCATTGACAAATTTAGTTATGAGAAATTGGTACATACGCGTTACTGTAAACGCAAAATTCGAAGCACTTTTCACAGAAATCTTTTTAATTTTCAAAAAACTTAATTGGAAGTCATTTAAAGCACATCCACATTACAATGCAATAATATATACTAATAGCTGGAAATGTGCATATTAATGGCATGAGAGAGATTTAAAACAAATTACATTTGTATATTCTTTTTAAAAAACAATGCAGCAACTCAACATTAATTGTATATCATCTTAAACTGCAATTCGAAGTATTCATATGAAAAGTTTAAAAGAACAAAATTTGAGTATTTTTAAAATATGGTGTTTAAGTGTTTCTGAAAATGCCGAATTTTGAGCTCGTTTTTACAGAAAAGCTGTGAGTTTTCGAGAAACTTTATATCATTCTCTTGTACTAAATGCTATAATGTTAAGACATCGCCGCCTCTGTACATATTAACGACGTGAGAGGTTAGTCATAAAGATTATTCTTTACTTTTTTTTAAAATTACACAATTTTAGACTAGAATGGAGTTTATCTCATAGAATACATTTAACATAACTCCTGTCAAAAGTTTAATGACAACATTTGGAACTGTATTAGAAAAGTTTGTTTTTGTTATTTTTAGAAAATTGCACTTTATATTGCGCGAAAACTACTAACATTTTCAAAAAATGTACCCAACCTTAACAAAAGAACTAATTATGGGCAACAAATTTCATTTAAAGCCAAAATCTCTATCTTCACTTTTGTACTTTTAGGAGGACGCCGAAAATTTCGAACTTTCTAAATTTTTGAAAATTTAGTGTACCGTGAAAATCGGACCTATCTCCTCTTTTACAAGTGTATTTTTCTCTATTTTCAAGAAATTGAGAGAGAGAAATTGGAGTCATGTTTGAGAAAATTTTGAAAATGCCGAAGGTGTCATGTGAAGCACCTGTAAATTTTAAAGAATGTTTTTCAAAATCGTAGCGCCTCGATTCGAGCCAGATCGCCCCGGGAATATCCGTTTTGGAAAAAAACTAACGTATGGTTTAGGCGCTAGTGGCGTTCGCAGACGGACGGACATTTTGAAATAAACCACTTTTTCGGTATCGGGACTCCACAACGTGTGTACCTTTTTCAATTGTAGAAAAGTGAAAGTTAACAGTACAAATTTGGACCCCTGCCTTCTTTATATGTGTATTTTATTCTAATCTTACAAGAAATTTAAAGAATATTTTGAGTAATTTTTGAAGAAGTTTTCAGAATGGCCCAAGGGTTTCATGTAAAGTACCCCTAAACAATAATGAAAGTTTTCAAAATCGAAGAGCTTCGACTCAGACCAGATCGACAGGGGGTGTATTCAGTTTGAATGAAAAAACGTATAGTTTGACCGCTAGTGTTGTTCACGGACAGACGTTTTGCCGTCTATCGATTTTCAAGAACTCTACAAAACATGAATTCTGTCTACACCACGTGTTTGTCGAAGATTTTTCTTTCTCACTGCTGCTTACGCAGTCCACAGAAAGTTATGTAATGCTGCGCGAAAAGAATGGCGAATTTTCGGCAGAAATTTTTTATTACAGGGCCCGGGTAACAAAAAAGTAGATAAATCCAGTTGCTAAATTTAGAAATAATCCTTTAACACGTGCTGTAGTCAGAATCCATGATTTGTCGGTCCTTGATACCAAAAAATTTATAGACGTCAAAACGTGTCTGAACGACTAGCAGATGAACCGTTCAGCATGTCTGGTGTCGCGTCCCCTTGAATTTGAAACTACAATATTTTAATTTTGGAGTGTTCTTCACATGCAGCCCCTAAGACATTTTCAAAAAAAATTGCTCCATCGTTTTTCATTAAATTTTGTTGTTGGATAGTGTGAAGAACATTTAAGAGAACTCACTTTCATTGAAAACCCTGATTTTTCGAAAGTTGCAAAACTTAGGAATTTTAAAAATTGCTAGCCTTCAGGGAATATCAGATTGGTATGCAACAATGACTCGGGAGCTAATTTCTGTGAATTAGTAATAATAATAATAATAATAATAATAATAATATTTATTGAGTCACATATACAATTACAATCGTGTATGACGAGTCAATATGATGCCTTGGGTGGAGAGAGCGAAGTTATATTACTGTTCAGGAGCAAACAAGGGACCATCTCAGCATTTGCTCAAAGGACCAGGGAAACTGAACAAAACCTGATCGAGATGGGGTCATTGGCCTAGAAATACAATACTTGTTACAGTTAGATTAAGATATTACACAGTAGATAAATTATCTGCTAATAATTAACATTAATAATAATAATTGCATTAACAATAATAATTACATTAGCAATAATAATTACATTAACAATAATAATAATTACATTAATAATACATATCAATTATGTTTGCAACTACATCAAATTTTACAATAGTAGTACATTCTATATTTATAACTTGAAATGGTGAGGAGGCAAGTTTTGACCAGTTTTTTTCTTCTTCTATTCTCCTTCTATTTCACAGGATCAGGATCATTTTCAGCTTGAAACAGTTCATATGAAACAGAAAGTCTAATGGAATAAGAAATTCTTATTTATTTATATTTTTTAAGGGAAATGTTGTAATTTGAAAATTCCTTTACACTGTAGAACATGTTGTTAAGCAGGAAAGCTTTCAATTTACTTTTAAATGTATGAATTGTGTTTATGTCTTTGATATCATTGCCTAGTTTGTTGTAAAGTGTAATGCCCTCTATTAGGGTACTTTTTTGATAAAATGTAGTTTCAGAGTGGGGAACGTGTAGGTTATCCTTTTGACGGGTGTTGTAGTTATGTACATCAGAATTTAAAGTAAAAGTGTCTTTGTTTTCCATGAGAATTTTCTTTGTGAAGACCACTATTTCAAATATGTACATGCATGGTAGAGGAAGAATCCTTAGTTTATTAAACAAGGTTAGTCTTACTGTTGAGACATGATTCACTTGAGTGAAAAGCAGTTATAATGGTCAAATATACAAATTGATATATGCTTGAAAATATTTGTTTTTGCACAAAATGTACGATTTGTAATGCGTTTTACAACAAATTATTTTTGAGATATATTAATTCAGGGAGAAATTGTGATATAAATAGTATTACATAACTATTTCTAAAGGCGAGAGTATGTGCTGTTTTCGCACCACTAGTTTCGAAATTTAGCAACTAGATTTATTTTCCATTTGCGCATTTCCTAATTTTCTGTTTACTGCGTGAGCAGTAGGGAGAAAGTAAAAAAAAATGGGCGTTTAGTAAGCTCAACTCGAAATTAATATTAATTCATTGAAGAAAAAAGGATCAAAAAACGTTTAATAAAGAGGTGTTTTTGTGATGGTTTTCAAATGTGATCAAATAAAATTACAATTTATTTTGTTTATGAAAGATTACACAGTAGATAATACTGCCGACCCCGGATATCAAAATTAAATAGAATTTCTCCACAATTATTTATTTTATTACTAAATGCAGATATAACAGAAAATACATCAATTTATTTGTTCTTTAAAATTTCATAATTTTGAACTGTTTGCTTCGTACACTTCTTATTAATTTCTCTAGATCCTTCTCCAGAGTTCGTAATCTCGCCATTCTCAATGCATGTCTCAAAGTAGCGAAATCACGTCTTGGCACCCCTTCATTCTCTTACACTGTTGGTAGCCCCATTCTTCGAAGACCCTTTTAACATTCAAGATGTTTTCGGTAGTGGCAAGGCGAATCCTTTCGGTATTCTTTTGAAAAGCATGGTGACCGTACAACTGATGAGAATATGTCTCACTAGTACGAGATATAGGGTACGCATAATCTGTGGAGAGTTCAGGTCTTGATTTGTTCTTCTAATAAATCCAAGTATTTAAATAGCTTTCTTAATTTATATAATTCACTAGCAGAACCCGACAGACATTATTCTGCGCTCCATCTTCCTGCCCCTCCCTATCTCCTCTCTCTCTCTCTCGCCTGTCAATCTCTCATCTCGATCAGGTTTTTGTCCAGTTTCCCAGATCCATTGAGCAAATTCTGAGATGGCCCCTTGTTATATTTCTGGACGTAAATGCAGATTCACTATGCGCTCGATTTGTTGAACTCACTTTTTTGCTTATAATGGTAGAAGTTGAGCGCTTGTTTAAAATTTATTAATTTTAAACTTTTACTCATCTTTCATCTATTTATAGTTAAAATAAATCTAAATATGTCTCCCTCTCTTGCGCCGCCTGGCCATCACGCATCAACGCCCCGCAACAAGGAAGCCCAGATGGATCTCAGTTTGAATGGAACTTAAAGGCAATCTTGTGCTGTCGTGCCATTTAGTACAGTTACAACAATATTCACAACACAAAAACCTTCTGCGTGAAAAAACATGAAAATATGCCATCTTTCTTGGAGATTGGGCACACGGTACTACCGCATCGCTGCTGGCGGAATATAATAGGAACCTGTCTTTTAGCAACAGGCGAAAAATGATGATTGCGGTGCATCTACCAGCATATTATTCAAATTATTTATTTTCCGCATTTGTATTTTATTAATACTTACAAAACTTGCATAGACATTGCGTCAGATCCTGCAGAAGAGCCTGTGAATATTTTGTATCTACTCTACTCATACACTTTTTTGTGGAATCGATGCCGATTACTTATATTCACTTTGAATTAACTTCTATTAGTATAGATATGATCTTCAAAAGACATTTTAAAACCAAACCCAACATCAAGATCTGTAATGGTTGTAACTCTTTCCAGACCCAACATAGTCCTCCTGAATCAGTGACCGTTGCCTAGAAAAGGTAAGTTTTACATTTATTAGGTTTTAAATTAAGACCGTCATCTGCACACCATGTAGCAAAAGTATAACGACTCTTGTAGCCTTATATTAAGATGACTTTATAACTTTAAACATATTATTTCCTTCCTTAATTCCTTCAGTTTAGATACTACAATAAATGTACCAAAACAGACCATACTTAATTCAATGAAAGCAATCGATTAACCAATAATTTACAAAACTACTGCTAGATATGAAATTGCAACACAAAAGATTTAGGATATAGTGACCACCACAATGCTGAAATTCTTACCATTACAAGAAATGCAACCACTGATCCAATAAATAATACACGTATGAGAATTACTGATTATTTACTAAAAGTAAAATAAAATTATTCATTTGCTACAGGAATTCTGGGACGAGATTTACAATTCTGTGGATACCAATGTTGTTGGATTTTTTAAGCTTTCATTTCATTTTTACCCATACTTTCCTCTTAACGAAAGAAAATTAAACATTTATCGGAAAAGCAATTCTTGGATAACAAATGGGATTAGAACTTCATGTAAAACTTTTTTTTTCCATATCTATGCATCGTTACATAACTCATGATTTGCACAATTACTTCAAAAATGGTGTCGAATCACATACTTTCTCGCATTGTTTCTAAAAGCTCCGCAACATTACACCACTACATAGCCAGTAAAAGTGTTGTCAAGAAGCTAATTATTTTTCCGCTCCGAAGCTCGAACTCAGAATCTTGGACTTAACGCGCCGGCGCGCATACCTCTACGCCACATGGGTCGAACTCAGACAAAGGTATAAAGAGGAAAATACCCGATTAACGTAAAAAAACAACCTTCAACCATCAGAATATCAGTTAGAAACCCCCAAAGCCTCCAGTCTGTTAAGATCAATCAGGGTATATCAATTTTGAAGAAAGTCAGCTGAGCGGTTTAGGCTCTAGCAGAGAGTATGTATCAGAGGCGGCACTCAATGTTAAACGGAAAGTCCTTATTTTGTAGAGGGGAGAAATTCGAATCCCCCACCACAACAGAAGCAACGAATCAGAAAGAAGCAGCCATTTTCGCCTACCGGCAGCCAATAGGCGTCGAAGACAGTCTACCAATTCAAATGGAGAACGTACGTGAATCGGGATATTTGAAATTAGATTATCTAGAAAATTTTCAAAATGTCGGACAAAGTTATAAACTAAATAGAATGTAATTTACGTAAAAATTAATATGAAAGGCAATGTAGAATATACACACACTCTCGCTCGCTCGCTCTCTCTCGCGCTCTAATAGGATTTTGAATTCGAGGAAATTTTGGGCAAGGAAGTGCAAAATAAGGTATTATTTCATATAATATTTTTATGAATATATCATATTTTCACAATAACCACACAGTACATACAAGTATATCATACACAATATAACCAACTTTTGCAAAACTAATATAAGTAATAATATATACAAATCAACTCTTTGTTGTGGACCAAACACATGAATATTGAAATTATGAATTTAGAAAATAGTAAAATATACCTGGTGACCATTACTTTTTTAATATTGTCTCATAATCAAAACAACGTGCCAACCAAACATGGTTCTGAAATTTCATGTCATCAAAACTGTAACTGAAGAGTTATGATAAAAAAGAAAATTAGAGTTAATTTTTATAAATGAATATGAAACTTTCATTTGCACAATCTTATCCTCAAAAACAATTTAGACAATCAAGTCCTCTACATATATTAAGCTTCACAATATATAAATTTATATTACGGACATTAAATATATTTACCCATTAATATTATTGATATTAAAAAAGTTTACAAAAATTACTGATATGAAATAAGTTAATAAAGCACAAATTAAAACATACAAATCTTGAATGAGTCTGTTACAGCTCTGAAATTAACAAATTTTCTTAATATTTTTAATTAAAAATGCGTGTATACTAATATAGTATGAATATACTGAAAGAAATCCTGTTACTGGAAGTAAGGGGATGTACACTGGTCAATGTGAAACTCATAACATCACTGCTGTGAAAAAATTAATGTAACGAAATTAAACCACAATATTATATCTTGTGCTAAGGAAATATGAAACCTTAAAAATCTCTTTGGATTAAAAATTAACAGCTCCACAGACGCTGAAATTTTAATCCTCCGAAGTGCCCATTTTTTTTTTTTATTCTTATGCATTACACATTTTAGATCATTTTCTTGTTGACCAACATTATGAAAAATACAAAAATCAAAATATGTAACAAACTAACACCTTCAGTATACTACCATTGGTTACACATCAGCTGTATGCAAGAAAAAATCACCATGCCCATTTTGGATTTTTTAAATTATTTACATTACTAATTCATATTTATTCTTTCCATTAGCAACATCATTGGAATGCTGAATTTTGGATTTACTAAATTATTGTGAAAATGTAAAGAAAAAAATCACCTTTAAACCTCATTTTTCCCCTTTCTTTTCAAAAGTAATATTGGATATTAAAACATATAACAAGATACAAGTGTAACTAGCAAAAGGTGTTGAGTAAAAAAAGTTAACTCAATCTATTTCAACTTGATTTATCTCAGAACACAGCTTTTGGTAGTAGGTTGTATTAAAGTATTTCAGATATATTGATGTTCAAAAGCACAGCTATGACGAACACAGTATTAAGAACCAACAAAACATGGATTCTGGCTACACCACGAGTTAGAGATTTTTTCCCCTAAATTTAACAATAGAATTGATCCACTTTTTCATTACCAGAACCAATGAGATTTTTTCTGGCGAAATTTCGGGGTTTTCTAGCGCACGATTACAGAACTTTTTCATCTTACGAAGAGTTCGTAAGACGAGAAAGTAAAATACAAACAATTCTTAAGAAATGTCGTAAGGCAGGCTAAAATCATGAAAATTGTCAGGATATTTTGAACTCAAAATAATAATAATAATAATAATAATATTGTGGAATATGGTAGAATGTGCTACAAATAGCACATACTTTCTCGTTCTAATTTTTGTTTATTTGCCCTGGGATAGCTTTACAGCCTTGCCAGCTGCCATAAATCTTTTTTTTTTTTTCTCAATCTTTGGGTTTCCTAATGGTAGAATTGAAATATTAAAAAAGATGAGCATTAATAAAAATGGAAATTTATTGATACTCACTTAAAGAATTAAATTAATATTGTTAAAACTAATGAAAATGGTAGTTAATCTTACTAATTTTAATAATAAACTTTTTCCTTGTGTATATTGATAAAATACCATTTGGTAAGGAACAAGACAACTATTAAATAGAATTAAATATTTCAAAAACTGTCTAACATTGTTGTAAGTTTTTTGATATCAGTAAGAGGTTTTTTGATTCAGGTAGTCTTACAGAAAAGAATAGTAAAATTTTTTTGAACGAAGAATGCCTTTTTTCTGAACCATGCTAATAGCTACAAGCTTATTCGATATTGTGAATACATGAGAAGTGTTTTAAGAGCATGAAACTATAAGTACTCAAATTTCAAGATTTTGTGGGTTAGGGCGGTATTGCACCAGACCCCTCAAATATTTAGTATCTGTTTGAAAAACAAACAAACAAACAATAATGTAATGATAAATTTAAAACTTCATGTTTTCATTAACTTTTTTCTGCTTTTTAAGTAATTAAGGATAAATAAATCACTTTACAATTTTGGTTTCAAGTAAAAACATGTAATACAATATTTAAAAATATTATTAAAATCAAGTTAATATGAATTATAAGAAAAGCAGATAATACTCATTGATACTACACCAGCATTCGCACAACTTCCCTTTGAAAATGCGCGCCAAAATGCAACCGCTGCGCTATCTGCACCAGGCCCGTGACTGAGGAAACAAACTTAGTCCCCCACCTTTTAACATTGAGTGAACCGGCACTGCTAATTCCCCAACTTTTCCCGCAATAAGCTGATTGAAGGCTCAAGGAAACGTGCGGATATCATACAGATTTGGTATAATAGTTCTGTTGACAAAATAACCAACTACCCCACTCTTGCATCTAATTAAATGAGAGCTCAAGAAAATACTAATGTCTATTGTACGAACCTTAAATACGTATTATTCACGTGTTCTGGACATCTCTACACGTAGATTTATTTGTAGTGTCTTTTGACAGATTATTATCTGTTCCACCTAATCGAAAGCGTGGAACGGCACTGCATTGAGGTCGCTATGGTGACGTTCAAAAGGATGACTCCTAATTAGGGGAAGTACTGTCAAAGGACACTCACATGAAGTATATTGATGTTGCCATGGCAACATCCAAATCGAAATTTGTATGAGTCAGTTCTGTAGATGGATTCATGAGAAGTATGTGTCAAAGATTATGGAAGTTGGCGAATATTTAAATTTAATGTGACAGTGAAAAGAACAGCAAATTAAAAACCATATATAATGGTGTGCTAAAGTGCATGTTGCTGTGCGAGTTAAAAATAAAATTAATTGCGCGAGAGTTACTGTTTTTCTGCGTCATTAATCGAAAAAGGGAGCAGGAATTATTAACAACCATTGTTTTAAGAGCTGTTGTATCGGAAACATGGTAAATATGGCCTCAATAAGTTAAGTTTTGCCCTAGAATATATGATTCTATAATGTTTTCATTCTAAAGATTTTATCACGAGCAAAGCCTGCTAACAGTCCAGCCTTTGGTGCACATTCTGGACAGGCTTCTGGAAGGAAACAAATTCCCAAAGTTGAGGATTTCTTAGTCAAAAGGGATTACACTGGTGCTCTTACGATACTGGAGGTAAAAGGGCTGTTGTGTTTGAAGAATAATAGTTGTTTACATATAAAAGCCTTTGCCAACTTTTCACTGATGAAATCATTATTAATGACTTACTTTCTTTTTATGTGCAGTTTAGTGGTAATAAAGGAAACAACGAAACTCAAATGTGGATTGGATACTGTGCATTCCATTTGGGAGACTATAAAAGAGCTATGCAAGTGTACGAAGCCTTAAGTCACTCAAAAAATCCTCCTGATGATGTATCTGTGAATCTTGCTTGCTGTTACTTTTTTCTAGGAATGTATCCAGAAGCTGAAAGGGTAAGAGTATAGTTCTGTGGTTAATTCATTCAATGTGTAAATGGAGAATGAGAGAAATTGTCATTCACTGTAATTACTGAAGGAAAAAATAAAACAATGAAGTTGTAGCTCCCTTCCCCTCCTGTTCATGTAAACGGCAAATGTGTGGCCTCAATAAAAATTGTACCGTGCAAATAATTATTGAGGGAAGTAAATCTGCAAGAGCAAAAATTTTTATTTATTTATTCTCAGTTAACACTTTTATTTTTTTCATTAACACAAGAGTGTTTTGAAATTTAGGTTTTGTATTATCTGGTTGCACAATATTATAGACAACACTGTTTTTAAATATGTTTTACACACAACGGAAAAGTCAGTATTATTTTATTGCTTTCTTGTACCAACATACAAAACATAATAAAAACAAAAGTGTTTCACCAACTTAAAACCTTTACATTTTAATGTTTGTACATTTCAACACACACCCTCAATCAAAAAATCAGAAGTTTTGATTTCTTTTGTTTACATCTCTTAACAAAGATGTAAATTAATCAAAGGCTATTGAATGACAAACAAATTGAATAGACCTTCATACAACACTGAACAATAATATTTAAAATGACAATATTAACATAGTTATTGACAAAGGAACAAATTCAGTGTACGAGCAAGTAGTGCATTTTTAGTGCATCGGTGTATTTTTAAGAGTTTCATGTTATTTGGTTGCTATAGCTTTGTAATGATATCAGCCACATTTTGATTAGTTGGACAATGCAAGATCTTGATCCAACCTTTCTTGTATTAATCTGTAATGAAATGATACTTAACATTGACATGGAAATTGACATTGATTTCTTGGACAAAAGTTCTTCAAGGACAGATTTGACATACTTAGTTTCTTTACAGCAATGAGCTCCAGCTGAGCTCAGCTTCTGTAGATAATTGGGCAACCACATAATAGAGAGTACATATCCAGTTGTACTTTTCTTGTCTTTTCTGTCTCCACCATAGTCAGAGTCACAATATACATCAAGTGTGTGTATTGTTATTTGAGTAGTTAATACCATCTTAGATAGAACCCTTAATATATCTCAGAGTTCGTTTAATATTCACAGCATCCTGTTTGGTATGTTGTCTTGTGTATCTGCTTGCATAATTAACTGCAAAGCTGATATCTGGACGGGTCTTGGTTGTCAAATACAGAAGGCTTCCAACTGTTTCTTGATAAGGAAATTTGGTCACAAAAGTCTCTTCTGTATTACAATTTTCTTGATTTGCTATAGGAGTTCTCACTGATTTATCTGTTTCCATGTTGTATTTTTTTATGACTTGTTCAGCATATCTTGCTTGATTCATGAATACCCCATCTTGATTTTTACAAATTTGAATACCAAAATAAGTACTAGGCAGATGATTCACTGAGTTTTAAAATGCATACTAATGTTCTTCAGTTTTTGAACGTATATACTATCTTCACCAATAATGATTCCATCATCCACATGAATTACAATAAAAAGTTCATTTAAAAATTTGTTGATTTGAACACACATTGATATATTTGTAGTTGAGCAAGACTTGGATTTAAGCAATTCTGTAAGTTGCTTGAACCATTGATGAGGAGCCTGTTTGAAACCATACAAAGACTTCCTCCATCTGTAAATTTTACCATTAACATCTAAATCATTTGGCAGTCACATGTAAATTTATTCTTCAAAATAGCCCTACAGAAAAGCAGATTTAATATCAAATTTACTTACTTTCAAGTTTTCAGAGGCAGCAATTGCTAGCAGCATTCTTTGTGAATTTGTTTGGACAGCGGAGCTGTAGATGTATTCATAGTCCGAACCTGCCTTTTGCTGACAACCTCGGGCCACAAGTCTAGCTTTATAATGACCATCTCCCTTGACTTTAAAAAGCCATCAACTTATCGTAATTTCTTTGCCTGTAGCACATTTTTCATAAATCCTAAGTATGATTCTTGACCAGGCAGTCCTCTTCTTCTATGGCACTAATCCATTTATTTTTGTCTTGACTATTCATACAGTCTTCATAAGTGAGAAGTGAATCTTCAGCAATCATAGCCATCATCACTCAATCTTTATATCTATCGGGCACCTTTCTCTCCCTTTGTGGTCTTTAATTTAACAGTGGATTTGGTATAGATTCATTATCTGAAAGTACATACTTTTCAGAATCATAATCTTCATCTTCACTGGAAGTTTCTTGATTGTCGTTGTTTTCCTTATTTTCATGGATTTCTTCATCTTTGAAGTTGTTTTCAATTTCTAATCACCGTCTGTTAAGCAATTATGTTTTGGAATTTTTAGTATCACTTTCACGTCTCTTGAGACGTACAATTGACGAGTATCTTCATCCCAGATTATAAAGCCATTGTTTGAGCATCCCACAAATCTTCCTCATTCGCTCTAGGATCCAGTTTCTTGAGAGGACCTAAATTCTTGGTACAAACCATTGAACCATAAATTTGAAGGAGGGACAAATCAGGTTTCTTCTTATACCACTTCTCAGCAAGTGTAGTATCTACAGCTAGTGTAGGACATCTGTTTTGGAGGTGAGCAGCAGTTTGTACTGCAGTACCCAACATTCCATCAGGAAAATTAATCAAGCTTTATCAAGCCCTCATTTTATTTGCCAGGTGTAATTCAGTCTCTGCTATACCATTTAACTGTGTAGAATTAGGAATGGAGTAATCCAATTGATAACGTTTCTGCTTACACCACTTCTTAAAATCATTTGAAAGGAGTTAACCATCATTGTCAATTCTTATTTTTGACACTTTTAGGTTGTGGAAATTTTCTGACTAACTGTATTCCCTTACGAACTTTTCTGCTTCATCCTTAGTTTCAAGAATGTACACTTGAACAAAATATGTATAATCATCCACGAACATCATGAAATAATTCTTGTCAAATGTAGGTAGGTTCATTTTACAACAGATCAGTATGTATTATTTCCAATGGTCTTTGAGCTCTCTGTTGAATTGTATCAAACAGATTTTTTGTAAGTTTGGCAACAACACAAGTTTGGATTTCACACCCAGGTTTGGATTTCCTCTTCAGGAACTCAAGTGGAATACCTGTACACAAAATTGGCAATTTCATCAGATTCACAAAACTAATATGACCCAATCTTCGATGCCATTTCATATATTCCTCATTATGTTGAGTAAACAAGGATTTTTCTTCACGTTCATGGCTCAAATCAACAAATAGTCCACTAGCAGTTTTATGTCCTTGTAGAACAATTTTGTCATCTTTCAATATCAACACTTCCGTATTTTTGAATTGTACTTCCCCGTCATTTTCTGTAATAGCATTTACTGACATCAAGGTTCTTGTGAACTCAGGAATAGAGGAAACATTCTAGTGTATCTCCTTATCTGTTTCAATATTACCAGATAATTTTGCAGTCATAGTTTCACCAATCTTTGCACTATTTGTACTCCACTGGAACATTTTGTGTTAGTTAATTCTCTTTGCCTGTTTGTCATGTGTGATGTACAACCACTGCCCACAACAAAAGTATTATCTTTTAGTTTTTCACCAAACAACACTTAACTCAAGTATGATGACTTTTCTTCTTTGTTATTAGATTGGTAGACTTGTACTCTTCAACACTGAGTCTTGTCACAAGATTTTCAATGATCTTGTCTGAAGTGGGAGTTGATTCCCATACACTGGAAATATATATTTATTGTTTTGGAAAGGAGGGAATTTTTGCCATAACTATTTCATCAAATATATCTTGTTTAAATTGTTGTAGTTTGAAAACAATATTTTGAAGATTACTAATGTTCATCATCATATCTTTGGTTTTATCAAACTTGAACCAATGAATGTCCATCAGCAACTATTGTTTAAGCTGGGTGGTATCTCTTCTGTATATTGCTTTCAGGGTGACATACATTTCTATTGAAGTGTATACATGTGAAAATATGATTTTTTACCATTTTATCAATGGTTGTTACAATAAAATGCTGTGCCTTGGCATCCTCGGTATGCTATGTTTTTTGTTTAGGTTCATCACTGCCACACCAAATCACTCACCCAACAGTTTAGCACCAGACACGAAATCCCATACCTGCTTTGCTTTGTACAAAATCTGTATCTCAAAGTCCCAAAGCTGGAAGGAGTCGGAGTTCTTAACTTTTGACACATTGTTCAATTCAGTATCATCTGATGCCATTATTCTTCTTGTTCGAAAGTAGCGAATTCTTAATATTCGTTTCTAAATATATTTTGTAGAATATTTTAAACAGTATTACCAGAAGTATTTGGTGCTGTCAGGGCCTTTAACCTGTTTTGAAATTTATTTATTGATTGTAATCTGTAATGAAATTATTTATCTGAGTGCGCAATATTATAAAGACAACACTGTTTTTAAACACGTTTTATACACAAAGAAAAAGCTGTATATTATTTTATTGCTTGCTAGAACCAACATACAAAACATAACAAAAAACAAAAGAGTATCATCGGTACCACTTTTAATTTCTCCAACACAACAATTATGAGAAGAAAAATAATAATTTATATTTTTCTTGAAATCTATGTGTTGAAGTTAAATATTTTGACCCTGATGTAAATTTAATTTGGAACTTATTTTTGTTTCCAGTTTTGAGTGTTTAAAGGTTATTATTCTGTAAAAATAAGTGATTATGAAAGAATTAAAGTAGCATACTTTACAATTTTTTAAATATTGTGTAAGTAATAGTAGTTACTATTTTTTTCTTAAATGTTAAATTATGAAAGTCTTTATAATAATTTTTAATTTCACAAATTTGGATTTTTATTTTTTAAATTTTTTAACTTTGCTGAATTATTTTATTTTATTCAGTCTCATAATAAAATATTAAAATATTACCAAATTAAATGAAAATATATTAATAAATTAAAAAGGTATGATGGTACAATAAATGGAAATATATTTTTAATGAATCTCATAGATTATGAAGATGTTAGACTTGCGGTCCAGGCATCTTTCATTACGGCTGCATGAGCATGTCATATTTTTATAGAAATTTTCTCATCTAAGCATTCTTTCTTCCTTCCTTCAATAATTGTCTCCAATCTTACTGTTAGGTGCAGTCCGCATTGCCAACTAATGCTGACTTGAATTATCAACATTTTAATATATAACCCAAATAAAATTAATATAACTTGGTGTTCCTATTGTATAATTTATTTTTACATATTGTAAACTGAGGTGAGTTGGGGGGGGGGGGGGAATCATGTCGCAAGTGTGATATAATTATTTAGTTGGGATTGAAGCATGTGTTACGAGTGGAGAAGGGGTATTCAAAATACTGTAAGTTTGCATTACATAATTCATGGATGATTCCTAAGGTGTAATATAAATTACATTGTTTTCTCTCAGTTTCATATAACTTTCTCATGCTATTTAAACACTTAGGCAGTGGAAAAAGCAAGTCGATCACAACTCAAAACCCGTCTGCTGTTTCATTTGGCTCATAAATTAGGGGATGAAAAGAAGTTAATGGAGCATCATCAAGAATTAGAAGATGTTATAGAAGATCAACTTTCTCTTGCATCAATTCATTATTTGCGTTCACACTACCAAGAAGCCATTGATATTTACAAACGTATTTTATTGGATAATAGGTACAAGTTTGTTTCTTAATTTTACTGATATTCGTTTTATTGCACATCTCACACTCACGTATCTATGTATTTCTTCTCACACATGAAGTTACTACACACACATGAAGTATCACTTGCATTTTTTATCACTATTTTTTGGATTGTTTTATTATTTTGGAGACGCATGTTTTTGTTGGGATTTTGTTCTTTTAGTTCACGCTTGAATGTTATTGATCCTCCGTACCAAAGCATGCAAAATAAAGGTAAAGAAAGTGAAGTGTATTTCGTCAGTCTTTTGCTGAGAAACAGGTAGAATCTACTTTAAAAACTGAAACTCTTTTTATCATGATTTGACTTTGTCTTTCCTCATAATAATTTTTCTTGCAGGGAATACTTAGCTCTGAATGTTTATGTTGCTTTATGTTACTATAAACTTGACTATTACGATGTTTCACAAGAAGTTTTGGCTGTTTACCTTCAACAATATCCAGATTCTGCTATAGCAATTAATCTCAAAGCCTGTAATCACTTCAGACTTTACAATGGCAAGGCAGCTGAAGCTGAATTTAAATCACTTATGGTACTCATTTAAAAAATTAATTTGCAATTTGAAGGACATGTGAAATACCTACTGTGTTGTAGTAAAAATGTTAATAATACTTTTAGGATCAAAGTTCTTCTTCATTCAGCTTTGGTCATGATTTAATAAGACATAATTTGGTGGTTTTCCGAGCTGGAGAAGGAGCTTTGCAAGTTTTACCTCCGTTAGTAGATGTGATACCAGAAGCTAGACTTAACCTAGTCATATTTTATCTCAAACAGGTACTGGAAAAACTTTTTCTATATTTGGTACTTACATGCTTAATTAATTAAAAATAATTCTTTAAATAACTTTTGTTTTCTCCCTCTCTTTTCAACAAAATTATTCATGTGTAGGATGATATTCGAGAAGCATATCAGTTAATCAAGGATCTTGAGCCTGCAGTTCCTCAGGAATATATTCTTAAAGGTGTGGTTAATGCATCGTTGGGACAAGAGAACCGATCAGTATGTAATGCAGTTTCTAAATTCTTCATTGATACTAATAAAAAATACACTTGGTTTTATTTGACACCATTTACACGGTTATTAGTTGTCTTGATGAGCCCCTTTCCCAAATGCATAACAATTTTCAAAATTAAAAAGGGAAAAAATCAGAAATTGAAATATTTATGGAAATAACATGTTTTATCATGTAAGGCCGTGAGGGCCCCTTTCAAAATTTTTAAACCTTCCCTGAGCACATGCCTGTGAGATCTGGAATATGATCTAGTTATGGAATTGGGGGGGGGGGGGGTCGTAAAAGATATTTTTAATTTTGGTGGGTAACCTACTTAACATGAAAGTCCTGTGACATTAACATTTTTCTGAAAAATGGCAGCTCATTCCTTTTTAAAACTTTTTGTTGGAAGAAAAGAAAGTGCATTATTAAAATGGTACAGATCCTATTTTTGTGCAAATGTATTTAATTCTGAAAATTGCAAAGTTCAAAATTATTTTTGAATCAAGCCAACACATCCAGTATTAAAGCAAGAGATTTCTTTTTTAATGCAACATACCCCTCGGTTTTTGATCTTCAAATGATATACACTTTTTTGTAATGTGAGTAGTTGAGTAATTTTGATGGAAGTTGTTTTTTCCAAAATATGTAAACAAAAATTACTCAAAAACATTCTACATGGCATATATGATGTAATGCTCAATTTGGAATGTGAAGCTGTTTTCACTTTTAAAACTATGTCAAAAAAATGTGTAGGTTCAATTAGTTAATGTTTATAAACTAGTGGTGTTACAACATATAATTTTCTCAAATTATTTGAAATAGTTTCATAATATTGTAATGTTGCAACTTCTATCCTACTAACACTTAAGCTATCAATTGAATAATTCCCAGGTAAATGGTGAGTAAAGCTTGAAAAAAATACTTTTTTTCTCCAAATTTTAATGAAAATTACTTTTTGCCATTGAATTCAGTGTATTCTGCTCTTGCAACTGTTTTTTTATTGGCTATTAAAAAATGACCTACTTTTTGTGTGGGTAGCAATGTGCAGAGTCCAAGTTTTTTATGCAGTAATAGAAAAAATGTATTTTTCATTTTTTCTTTGAATTTTATTGAAAATGTTATCAGTGACAAGTTTGTTTGAAATTTGTTGAATGATTTCAGAGAGAACATGTTAAGATTGCTCAACAGTACTTTCAGCTTGTTGGGAGCAGTGCCAGTGAGTGTGATACTATTCCTGGGCGGCAATGTATGGCTTCTTGTTTCTTTCTCCTACGACAGTTTGAGGATGTTCTATTATATCTCAATTCTATCAAGAGTTATTTCTTCAATGATGATTGTTTCAATTTTAATTATGCTCAGGTAAGTTCTCTTAATGACGTATTTTGTATGATCATTTGTGGTAGCAGCTTCACAGCTGGGTAATTTCCATAGGGACTGTCAGGGGCTTCGAAAGTCTGGAGACCCTGTTCAATTTTGTTCCCCAAATTCAAAACGAAATAATTAGTCATATATATGAAACTGTGTACGTATGGTAAATCAAAGAAGAAATAAATGAAGCGCAGTTTTGTCTATTATAATGTACACAACGCCCACCATAGCAAAAATTGACCAGTTAAGTCAAATTTTACGATATGTAACCATTGAGAAAACTGAACCGGCAATCCGATTATCGTAAAAACTAATGAATCTTTCGTGGGGTTTGAGAAAGACGAAAATCAGTTAGTACACAGGAATTGCATTTTGATATTCTCGAGAGCATAAAATAACAAGGCATTGATTTATCTAAACGTAGAGTTCAAGAATATGATGGAGCAGCAGTTATGAGTGGAATTTGTACAATGGTGTTCTGAAAAAATATTAGATGAAGTTGACAATGCATTATTTGTGCATTGTGCTCTATCATCCCCTGACTGGGATGTTAGAAATTCAGATATTTTACGGTTTGCTGAAACAAAATATTTTTCTTTGGTTATAGCATTAAGTGGTGGAAAATATTATCAACAGTGACAAACTTAGATGAAAAGAGAAATAATCTTACATGAAAACGAGTACGAAGCCCATCGTCCTAAAGTGGTATCAAAAAATATCGAATGGTCGTCACGGCACGATTTGTTCATAGCGACAACATTTCGTATTTTAATATTTCGTAAGCTTTACTAAAATTACATTTTCTAACAAAATGTCGGAAGCGAGTGAAGCAGAGAAAATAATTGTTTAAAATTGAAAAGTTGCTTACGTTTGACACAAAAATACTCATATTTTCGAAAAATTGAACATGTTCTTTTTTGAAGATGGTTCTGATGAACACATTTCATCGAGAAAAAAATTATCTTCATAATTGTAGTTGTTACAAGACGCCGAAAAAAATTATTTTTGCTATTTTCAAAAATGAGGGATTTCACCAAAAATGAGACCACCATCCCTTTAAGTGTCTCTTTTACCCTATCCGAGGTCAAAATGTAATAAAAAAGTTGGTTATTTTTTGAGAACAAATTATATTAAAAAATATCTAGTGTTTGTACAAAAGCACCAACTTTCGCGCATTGTTTCTAAAATCTCCGCGACATTGCACTACTTCCTAAGCAGCGAAAGTGTTGTCGAGCAGCTCGTTATTTTTCCGCTGCGAGGCTCCACCGCAGATCCTCAGAGCTAGCGCACCAGGGGGGGGGGGGGGTGAGTTTGCAATGACAGCCGTTGTCCCCCCACCATCAGCCTAGCCTAACGGTGACGTCACGGCTGGGTGTTTGCTATTGGCTAGCCAAGACGAGCATCGACGTGACTCTTTGCCAAGCACGTGTGTCATGCGACCCACCGTAGTTGCTTGTCAGTATAATTTGTTGCAAGCACGCGCGTCGTGCGACTATGTTTTTCAGATGTTAATCAAGCTGGAGGTGGGAATTCAAATCGAAATATTTAAGTTTATCCTGGAACGCCCTTTTGAATGTAGTAAACAAAAGACCATGACTGAAATCAAATAATTTGGTTCTTTCTTCCTATGTTTAAAGACTACTTACTATCAGTATACTCTTGAACGTAAGTATTATAATAATATCAGAAACTATGAACAGGCATGTTAGGGTGTTTAGACATTAGACTCGGCATTTCTATGAGTATTTCCTACCACGAGTATGATTGCAGTATAATAGTAATAATAATAATATTTTGCAATAATAGTCCAGAATAATTTAATTTGCAAATCAATAGACTGGATTAGAGATATGAGCATCGAAATGACTATTGAAGTAGCAGGTGTAGATGTAAACACAATTAAAGGAACAATAAAAATCATAGGCATTTATAGATCCCCAAATTCGAGCGTTAATGACTTTCTACTCAGGTTGGAAGAACATTTAACTAAACTTATAGGCAACAACAATAGTCAAGTTAATTATTTTGGGACATCTGAACATTAATATTGAACATAATGAACTACATGATTTACTAAAGAGCTTCAATATACATGGTGTAGAATTATTAAGGCCAACACGTACGGCCAACCCATTCCCGTATTACAACCCAACAGTAGTAGCGGGTAGAACCTGGAGGAGTGCGGACGGCAGATGAGCGAGATGGTGGAAAGTTGTGTCAAGACGATAGATGAGGCGAAAGTGATGGGAAATAGAATTGCCGAAGGTGCAAGATGAACCCGAGGTACAATTGTAATTTATACAGGGGATAAACCAGTAAAACAGCGATAGTGTAGTACATGAAAGGAGACAGTGCTGGTTAGGAGTAACCGCCACGTGTTGTTAAGAAACAGTACGAATGAATGAAAAGAAGCAGCGGCGATGAACCAGGTGATGACAGTGTAATTATTTGCAACTGCTTCCTAACCGCATAGTTGGATAATTGTATTGCGATACGTGGGGGAATTCAACTCAGACCGGACGCCGGAGGTCTGCATACCGAACTGCAGCGCGAGCGCCGGACAAGATGCCGGGAATTGAGGGCAGACTTCGTATAGAACGATTTTCTTAAGAATGGGATAAAGTGACAGTTCGCGAAACAAGTGAACAACACGTGTACTTCTGAAAAGTAAACACGTGCACCGTCACGAGTACGCATCTCACATTCAAGACTCGGTTTTAAAACAAACATAATACTTATCACATAAAAACTAAATTCAATGTAATTTTTATAAAAAGAAAGAATTTTTACAGAGGAGCACCAAGCTCTGCACTTCCTAATTTCAATTATTTCTCGTGTCGCACTATATGTTCGTCGGACGAGGACATCACAGCCAGGGAGCGTCGTAACTATTTACAAGTTAGCCTACTGCAAACGAACGAATGGAGGAAGAAGAGTCTAATAAGTTCGAGGACACAACGACCACAGAATCGTCAGTTGTGTTGCCAGCACTAGCTGTCAAATCATCCCATTCTAAAGAAAATCGAACAATACTGTTCGAGGTGTCGTGTAGTGTTCCAGCTGTTTGAGGTGTAAACGACAGTGCTCAGCGTGATTTGCGAGTGCGAGAGAGAATTGTTTTTCACAAGCAAAGCACAAAGAATGTGTGCTTTGTTGGTGTTTTATTAGTGTTTGTCAGGCGTGCTTTTTATTGTAAGTGAAATATTCGTTTTTGTATAAATGGCAGGAAGGGGTTGCGTTTGTATCGTCTACGTATACACTAATTGCAAAGTGCAAAAGGATTATAAATATTGAGTAAGCACATGGACGGCTTTCGTTATTTCAGTGCGGTTTTTTACTTTCTGTAAATCGTATTTTCGCTAATGAGATAGCAAAAAAATGCAATGTCATGAACAATATTTTTAATAACAGAATGGAAGAATTGTGTGTGAGAACTTGTCAGGTCAGAGCAAGCATTTAGTTGTTTTCTGAGTGATAATTTGATTAAATTTATTGTATTTTAATGCCATGTCACAAATATTTCAATTTTTTTAATTAAAGCATATTTTAATAAAAATGTGGATTCAAAAACATTTTAAATTAAGAAATAATGTGTATTTAAGTTCAGAGTACTTTTTTCAATAAAAAATCATATTCTTTCTTTTCCAAAAAAGTCTTGATTCTTTCCCATTCTAGACTTTGGCCTACATGCTAATAGAAGTCCTGGTGATATTGATCTTAGCCTACTAGAAATATTTAAAGTTGTGAATTAAAAAAAATTATATTAATAAAATATAGAGTAAAGAATAAAATATCACCATTCTCTGCGATAAAAAGTAATGTCAAAATAAATAATACAAACGGTTGTGTCCTATTGGTGTCAAATGAGGCTGTCTAGTAATGTACACCTCAGGCCGCCAGGTGGCAGCAGGGTCACTTGTCGCCCGTGCCGTCCATGCTGATGTTATCTTCTAAACTATTTGCTTCGAGTGCTTAGGCCGGCAGTACGCTGGTGAATAGCTGACTCCGCCTTTAATTGATTAAGTCGCGTGTGCTTCTGCTACGCTAAGTAAGTTTTGACGCGAAGTGCGCCAGCTCCTCTTTTACGTTCTTTGATGAAGTGCGTCTCGGTAGATCGTCTATTGGGCCTTTGCTTTTTTGTATTCCCACCCCATTAGGAGAGTTCTGTGCTCTGTCTCGTGCGTGGTGCTTTGACTGTGATTTGTTTGTTCATCTGGCTTCTCGAACCTTCCACCGTTTTTTACCTTCGATTGGAACTAGGAGATTGTTCCCCTCAACAACCTACTTTGCTATGTTTTAATTGATCACCTTAGTGCGACCGCGGGCTCGTGACGATCTCGCGAGGTGGCAAAGCAACTGTCTTCTGCCCCCTCGGGGATTAACAGGCTGAGCATCGTCGGACTGCTGACGTCGATGGAGGGGCGAGGCAAAGAGGTGGACGGGAGAGTCACGGAATAACTCCTTGAGGGATGTGAGCCTCCTTTGTGTAGGCGAGTGGCGAGGGGCTGCACTGGCCCGTGCCGAAGAGCTCGGAGTGGCACGCTGTGCACCGGGGTTTTAATTGGCATGACATGTATATTATTTTTGACAATACTATTTTTGCATTTGTACAAAAGGATGCAGTGCAAATTGTGGATGCAGAAAAATCGGTTTATCTTGCTTCATTGTATGTGGCTACTTTAATGGACAATCATGTTTTAATGCAATGCCTGAAGCTTCAACTGTTGAATCTTTCGATAACTTTTCTATTGACAATGGGGATATTAATTCCATTGATACAGTAACAAACAAGAGCGAAGATAACAAAGATGCAGATTTAATAGAATCTGACAATGAAATACAAATAGGTAGAATTCATGAAGAGGAGAACGAAACATATTTTTGTATATTATGTAACATTTTTTTGATAATACATAACATGCGCAGGGCCGGATTTACCTACAAGCAAAACAAGCAGTTGCTTGGGGGCCCCCATTCACCAGGGGCCCCGCGTTTCGGAAAAATACGCATACCATATTTTTTTGTCTGTGAAATAATTGTTAAGCAAGTAGTCTACTGTGTAACAAAATGTACTATGTCTCAAGAAAATTTAGTAGACCTAAGTACCCTGAGTATGGAGCATGATAAGCTGAGAGATCTTCGTTTTCAAGACATCATCGATCAATTTTCTGCAGTGAAGAGCAGAAAAAAAATTATGTAAAATGTATTTAATGTAAAAAAATGTAACACAAGTAAAAATTTCTATAAAAAATTATCAGTTTTCATTTGTATCTGAACAGAAAGTTCTTGTACTATAATACATTTTTTTATTTGATAAAGATGGAGCTATTTTTTCGGGGGGGGGGGGGGGGCTACACAATTTTGTGCTTGGGGCCCCGCACTACTTAAGTCCGGCCCTGAACATGCGTATTGTATAACTCCATATAGACTAGTCCTATACGCCTTGTACGGAAACTTCACCGCCTGTGTATGTTAAAACGGTTTGTTGTACGTGAAAAATGAATGGAATTATTTTTGTAGGTAATTATATAAACTTTCTTTCATGTAATCACCTCTGTTGAGGTTGCGAAATATTGCTTTGATGAATTCGGAGAGCATTAGCAGAAACTACAATGAGCATCGCCTTCTGATCAGACAAGAGAGTTCTGAACAAAAGCGACATATAATTGACAAAGATTATTACTTTACCGAAAGAATCATTGAGTATTGAAGAGTTATTGTGCATAGTTACCTCTGGACGAAAATAAACGTTTTTCTTACGAATATCACGCTTGGTGTTCATGCACACCTAATTCCTGTCGCGTTTTGGTGTCTGAGGTCATGGAGACTGCAGGAATGTGCTGGGAATTGCTTACCAACGTACCGAATCAAACTTCCATGCGCCCAATACCCTTAGCTTCAATACATTTAGTTTCTCTGCATGATCGCTACGAAGCTGTGCGCATACATAATACATACATACATATATACATTCCTACCTACATACATACATGCATATATACCTACTTACCCACCCACCTCCCTACTGACCTCCTTCCTTCCTTCCTTCCTTCCTCCCTCACTCACTCACGCATTCATTCTTCCATACGTACCTAAGTACATACATAACGTACTTAATGACTATACGTACATATTCTACCCCCAAAATTCATTTCTGGGTCTTCCCCTGTGTGCTTATACCATACCTTGGTTGAATTGATAGTAACAACGTGTACACAAGTAAAATGTATGTTAAAAGCACTATTGAATAATATAAATATGAACAATTGAACTTAACTTCTTATGAGCAAAACTTCTCAAGGTTACTATCATATGAAAAGGCAAGGAGTCAACAGACGGCATCTCTTTGCTAGCTGTGTATCGAAGAACTGTCGTGCAGTAACTCAGTGTAATTTTAGTACGTTCTTTTATTACAAGTATAATCAGAATGTGTATTTAGAAAAAGTAACTAAGCCCCATGCGCCAAGGTACATTATTGTATATTTTCCCAATTTGGTCTTTTTTTGTCACAAAATTGATGTGGATAATTGAATTTCTACTATAATATGATTTTATTGAATTCATACATTTCAACTTTGATATTTTAACAGGCCAAATGTGCAACTGGTAGCTACAAAGAAGCAGAAGAAACCTTCCAGTTGATTCAGAATGAAAAAATAAAAAATGATTATGTGTACATAAGTCTTCTGGCAAGATGCTGTAAGTATTTCCTCTGTAAAACTTTTATGTGGTTTGATTCACTATATTAGTAAATTAAGATGATTGTTATAGGTAATATTCCTATAATTGTCACCATCCCGTCCCCTTGTTGGACGCAATTACGCTCGGAGAATAAATTCCGCAATCGTAAAGGTAACAATGCATTTTAATAATTTAATTGGTTCAAATAATTCGTCCAACTAGGTGAAGGGATGGTGACAATTTATATATATATATATATATATATATATATATATATATATATATATATATATATATATATATATATATATATATAGAGAGAGAGAGAGAGAGAGAGAGAGAGAGAGAGAGAGAGAGAGAGAGAGAGAAAAGAGACCCGAGTGGTCTCTTTAAACACATAATGATTAAAAAATTTCAAAAGCCGCACGCAGAACAAAGCGGCGCCGCGATCCACGCGAACGAAAGAGAACGGATCCGCACGCTCCCAGCCGGGAGAAGCTGTTGGTTGGCGGCGCAGAGAACGTGAGTAGCGAGTAGAACATCGAGGAGTGTGGACGGCAGACGCGAGTTAGTGGAAAGTTGTATCGAGACGATGAATAAGGCCGAGGCGGATTAAGCAAATATAATTGCCGAAAGTACAAGGCGATGAACACGTACAATTGTAAATTATACGTGGAGTAAGATCGTAAAATAGTAACAGTGTAGTACATGAAAGGAGACAGTGCTGGTTAGGAGTAACCGCCACGTGGTATTAAGAAACAGTGCGAATGAATGAGAAGATGCAATGGCGATGAACCATGTGATGACAGTGTAATTATTTGGGATTGGTTTCTAACCGTGTTAACGAGTAATTGTATCGCGACACGTGGGGAATCCAAAATTGGACGTCGCGACCCACATTGCAAGGATTGCATCGGCATTGGACATGACGGCGGCGGCTAGTGCAAAACAGAGAGGATAGCAAATCTTGGAAAATTTCCTTGGTCTGAATACTTCTTACTAATTCCTTTCCGCTGTGTATTAGTAACCTGGTACTTCTCGGCTTCATACTACCTCTACAGAACTCAAGAAGTCTAGGATTAAATCGATAAATCTTCAAAGTCTTCAAAATCCAGTCCTGTTGTACACTGTCAAATGCCTTCTGGTAGTCAATCCACGCCGTGCTACGATTTCATTTCCTTACATCATTCAAGATGACTTTATTTAGTTACAACATCCATACGTTTACGTTTAAAGGGAAGATAGTTCTTCTCTAGGTGTCTGTACATTTTGTTAGCTAGGGTGAAGTTATAGCTTTGTACATTACTGGCAGACGAGTGATTGGCCTATAGTTCTCCGCGAAAGAACTGCTTTCTGGGTAGCAAATACACGATGCCGCGTGAGAACCATTACGGAGACCCTTCCACTTTTCTGAAATTTTATTAACAGCCTTTGCTAGATGAGAATGTAATGATGTGAATTCCTTAATCCAGTAATTCTGGATGTCAATCCTGGAATATTCCATTGTCGCGTGTTCTTAACCTCTTCGCCGCTTCGGACCGCTCCCAGCGCGGCTCCTCTCTGTTCTGACGCACCGCAGCGGCCGGCGACTGCGCGCTGGCAGACCTCTTTTGATAGGGACTTTCGGCCGATACCAGGCAAGTTAGAAATTTAGATTTTGGGGTTTTGTTTTTATTTTTTAAATTTGTTTTTATTCAAAAATATGTTTATGCTTTTGAAAAGAACGATAATTTTGTTCGTAAAATTCGTTTTAAAACAATGTAACTCGAGGACCTCATAACAATCTTTTGAACTTTTCGATATTATTTTTCGTATTTAGAAATTCATTTTTCTGGGATACACTTCAAAACTTGGCATAACACTGGCTCAGATTACATTCCTTACAAAGGAATCGTAACTCACGGCGAATAATAAAATCGAGGATCGTTCCCCTTTCTCAATTATGCCGCACTAAAGTTCGATTCCAAACCTGCTTCGTTTTGAAGGGATGTACTGAAAAGCAGCCGTCCCTTGAACAAAATTAGGCATTCATTGAAGCACAACTTTCCGAACGGGGAAAATGAGCTTGCAATGTTCCGACCAATGGCATTTACATCTATTTTGAAACGGCCAATGCCGCCATGTCCTACGTTGCTACTGAAATGAATCATTCTCAGTGGCAACAAAACCTATATTGAGACATTATTGCCCCTAAAATATGCGTTGAATTTTCGTTTGATTTTTTTAATTCTCGGCAGTAGTAAACATACTTCAAGAAAACATACATTTTATCAGAAGACGTATCACTCCATTTAGCAAGTCGCGAATTATATTTTTACGTGATGCGCAGTGCGTTTAGATCAATTTTCTTTCTTTAATTAATAATGAATGGTGTTGACGACTCCGTAAAAAAAAATCCAAAATTGAACTACCTTCATTGAGCCCTGTTTTGTCCACAAAAGCCGATATTCGTATAGTTATGCATATAAACAAGAACAAACTCTCAGCAAGAAATCGTAATACAAAGCATGGGTGGGCAACTTCATACCCGAAAACTCTAGAGGAAGTTTTATTATGGTAATAAGGGAAGGTCCTCCTTCAAGCTGCGTGCCTCCCCTCACGAGTGGCGAGGACCGCTCGCCAACCTACCAGTTTACAAACATTTCAACTCGCGGCAAGAATTTTAATTTCAGCACTCTCTAGGAGGGTTCGAACTTAACTTCAAACCCTTACAAAATGAACAGATATCGCCACATGTCCTTCAGCCATTCTGAAGAAAGCGAAAGACAGCCGCGCGAAGTACAAGGCGTCTATAAGTGGCATTAGCTCAGCAGAAGCGACCGATAATAGCAGACTTAAGGTGAATTTTCAGTTTTATTAATTTCAGTGATTGAACTTAACCATTCAAGTTCTTTCTTATACAAGTGAATTGGTAATTATGCTGTGGATAGACTCAAGGTTCTTTATAGTGAATGCGAGGGCCGAAGCCCGAGCAGGGCCTATAGGCAAACTAGGCGACCGCCTAGGGCGCAAACCTCAGGGGGGGCGCAAATTTGGTACATTTTGAATAATAAATCTTATTGTTCTATTTTTTGTGAAAGTTTTTAATTTAAAGAAGAAAGAAAGAAGTTAGAAACTTCTATTTAGAAAGTAGTTAATTTTGTTGTATATATTATTATCTACTAAGTATTATTTGCTTACTCTTCAAAAACTTGTCTGAAGAGAGACTCGTTAGCTTAGCTACTATATCTATCGAACATGCTGAAGCATCAGTACTTGATCTAGCAGAATTAATCAAATAATTCGCGAAACAAAAAGCGCGTAAAATTAAATTTTAATATGTTTCATTGAAAGTTTTGTAAAATCGTTTGTTTTACACTCATTACGATTGCTTTTATATTTCTAAGTATCATTTGTATTATATTTGTAATACACCTAACTATGTAATTTAAAATAATTTGTGCTTTATGATTGTATATATAAATTGTATTTAAATAATTTGTGCTTTAATATACGTATATATATATATATATATATATATATATATATATATATATATATATATATATATATATATATATATACGTATATTAAATCATATTTTACTTTAAAAAATGTTTCTAAACATTAATATTATTGTGGGGGGGCGCAAACATCTAATTTTGCCCGAGGCGCAAAATAACGTAGCGCAGGTCCTGAGCCCGAGCCTCGCCGTGTCGTAGATCCGAGAGAGCGCAGCGAGAAACCTGGTCTTTGAAAGTAGCGACACGAGTTTATGGCGATATAATATAATATCTTTGTAGAAAAGACTGTAAATGATTAAATAGAAATCATTTTTGGGCAATGATAGAAGATATAAGGGATTGTACCTTAGACAGGAATAAATAATTCAATTCAAAATTTATATATCAAATGTATTAAAACATGGAACTTGTTTTAAGAATATCTACGATGTCGGTGCGTCTAACAAATTTTAATGGTATATTTTTTTATCAAAGTGGAAATTTGCGCCCCTTGAAAGCAGCTACAAAATGACGATGATATTACGTTTCGTTGAAGTGATTCAACCAGACTCTAAAATCATCATAACAGAACACTTTTAGGTTGTAAGAGACTACAGGTGCCTTTATAGCAGACACTCTTTGTAAACAGTTGGAGGAACTGGGATTACCAATTGAAAATTTGCGCGGACAGGGATATGACAATGGTAGTAATATGAAAGGTAAAGAAAATGGAGTACAAAAGAAAGTTTTGAACGTTAATCCACGGGCATTTTTTGTACCTTGCAATGCGCATTCTTTAAACTTAGTAGTCAATGATGCTGCTAGCTGTTGCTTGGAAGCAACTCGTTTTTTTTTTAATTTGGTTCAACAGGTTTTCAATTTTTATCCGGATCAACTAAGCGTTGGCAAGTATTAATTAGTCACGTACCGGACTCTGGTAGAACTGTCAAACCGCTGAGTGAAACCAGATGGGAGAGCCGCATCGATGCTTTAAAGCCACTAAGATATCAGCTTGGAAATATATATGATGTTTTAATGTCGATTTACAATGACACAAACCTAACAGGTTCATCGGGAAATACCTGTCGAATTGAAGCCAAAAGCCTTGCAGATGCTATTAGCAATTTTAAGTTTATAGTATCTCTTGTAACGTGGTACAACATTCTTTTTGAAGTCAACATAACAAGTAAGCTACTGCAATGGAAGGACTCTGACTTGTCTTCAGCTATAAAGCAGTTAGAATCTACTAAGGACTACCTTGTTGACTGTAGGAGTGAGAAGAGGTTTGAAGATATTTTGCAAGATGCTACGGACATTGCAAAGAATCTAGAGATTCCATCGAACTTCGAATCAGAAAATGTTAGCTGAAGGAAGAAACGTCAATTTGATTATGAAAGCTAAGATGAGACAGACAAGCCAAGATGAGATCCAAAACAAAAAATCCGTGCGGATTTCTACTATGCTCTTTTGGATACAGCCATACAGTCGGTTGAACAGAGATTTCAATTACTGAAACAATATACTATTATGTTTGGGTTCTTGTATGACATATATAGTTTGAAACAAAAGACATCTCAAGAGCTACTTCAAGACTGTAAGAATTTGGAGCAATTTTTAACACATAATGAAGACAAAATTATTGTCGGTGAAGAACTTTGCTACGAACTTTTGGCAGTAGCTCGAAGACTTCCAAAATCTTTACCCCCACAAGAAGTGCTTACATTTATACACAAAATCTGCAGGATAATGTACCGAATGTCTTCATCGCTCTGAGGATTCTTCTAACAGTCCCAGTATCCGTGGCAAGTGGAGAACGTAGTTTTTCGAAACTCAAACTCATAAAAACATTTTTACGCTCCACAATGTCTGAAGAGAGACTCGTTAGCTTAGCTACTATATCTATCGAACATGCTGAAGCATCAGTACTTGATCTAGCAGAATTAATCAAATAATTCGCGAAACAAAAAGCGCGTAAAATTAAATTTTAATATGTTTCATTGAAAGTTTTGTAAAATCGTTTGTTTTACACTCATTACGATTGCTTTTATATTTCTAAGTATCATTTGTATTATATTTGTAATACACCTAACTATGTAATTTAAAATAATTTGTGCTTTATGTGTATATATATATATATATATATATATATATATATATATATATTAAATCATATTTTACTTTAAAAAATGTTTCTAAACATTAATATTATTGTGGGGGGGGGGGGGGGCGCAAACATCTAATTTTGCCCGAGGCGCAAAATAACGTAGCGCAGGTCCTGAGCCCGAGCCTCGCCGTGTCGTAGATCCGAGAGAGCGCAGCGAGAAACCTGGTCTTTGAAAGTAGCGACACGAGTTTATGGCGATATAATATAATATCTTTGTAGAAAAGACTGTAAATGATTAAATAGAAATCATTTTTGGGCAATGATAGAAGATATAAGGGATTGTACCTTAGACAGGAATAAATAATTCAATTAAAAATTTAATATAATATTGCCCAACATTTATTAACTCCTTATCCCAGTGTTTGCCAACTGGTGGAGATAACGTCAGGGCAGCGTTTGCCTTCTCGAAAGGTGCTCGGAGAAGCAGTGCGATCGAAGGGGGGGGGGGGGGAGAGGGATCGGCAGCCTTGTCAGTGGGCCATTGCCTGTGTTTCAGGCAACATTAAAGCCCATTTACGCCCGTTAATTTTCTTTCGATTTGGGATGTTTCTTTTCGTAGGTACCATAATAATGGCATGTTCAGTGTGTTCGAAAGAACTGCAGTGTGTTAAAAATTTCAACCTACAGAGGCATTACGCAGCGAGATGAAAATAATTTCTGAGATTGACATATAGCCTGCAATCATGAGATAAGTAAAGGATTTTGCTGATACGAGATTAAGGAAAGGTACTGAAAATCATGAGGATTTACAACATTCTCAAACAAAACATGAAACATAAAGCCTGGAGAACCATTCTCCTACGAGACCCGCCCTGAGTTTCTGTCATAACAAAAACGCAACGGCATTTTTTCATATTCATTGGTGCACAGTGGTGCCATCTCTCGGAGCTGGGCCTTGACTGTTATAACGGTGATGCTAGTTTGTTTTCCTACCTGACGCAACGTGTACAGTTTAATTTTAGTTCAAATGAAACCATGAAACGAATCGTATGGTGCAGTGTTTTTCTATACCTTTAGCAATCCAATAACAATCGAAGATTCAACAGTTTCTATTTGTTAACATTAATTATTGTTTCGAGACCAACTAAAATTGTTTTATAGTTATAATTGTTATATATTGTATTATATAAAATTGTATAAAATGTTATTGTACTAAAATGTTAAAACTGTCTTCTCCAAATTTGGCGAATCCACGTCTAATCGCACAAACTGAATGAAAATTTGACCTTGATGTCTCAGATTTTAAAACTTGTTTCAGTGAAGAGTATATGCAAAAGTATGGAACCGGTTTTTCATTTTCCCCCAAATTTTGTTTTTCAAGATTATATTAATTTAAAAATTTTCTATAAAATGCTCGCATCGCTAAAGGGATTCATTTTTAACTCGTGTTAAAATTGTAACCGAAATTTAATATTTTGCAACTTTAAGGAACAAAACATGCTTTTTTATTTTATGTACGTATTAAATTCATTAAATTGCTTCAAAATCAAAACCAAAGCTTAAAAGAAAATTAAATTAAATCCCAACCAAAGTTTAAAAGAAAATTTGGAGTTGTTTTTGAGGAAGTTTAATTTTTGTTATTTTTTAATATTGTACATATGTCATTCAATATTGCGCGAAAACTACAAAAAATTTCAAAAATATCTACATAACATTAGTCAAAAACCTAATGCCCCCAAAAATTAACAAATATTTTTCAAAATCGCAGTATTCAAGGGTGACCAGATCGACAGCGGTTTATTCATTTTGGAAAAAAATCTATGTATAGTTAAGGCGCCATTGTTGGTCACAGACAGATGGACGGACAAACGGTCGACCGTTTTGGGAGAAACAACAACAACAACAACACTTTCTCGGTATCAGTAGACCCCAAATTTTCCGTTGAAATTTCGTAATCAATTTTCCGCAGCATTACATAACTTTCTCTGTACTACGTAAATTACTCCATATATACGTACGTATAAGAGAAAGTAAAAAATACCATAATGAAGCCTAATTTCAAAATTGCCGTAATGATGCCTGCTAATTTCTTCCACAAACATTACTAGGAAGCATGATACTCGCTTAAAGAAAATATTGCGTATCTAAAACTCCAAGTCTTTATTGAATCGTATGTTTTTAAAAGTCTGTAAGCCTCTTTTGGATTTGCACTTTTTGTGAGAAAATAGAAGCTGCAGATTAGATGCATCATTTCATGTTAAAATCCCATACATTTTAGTTTGGTTTTGAAACTCTGTAAGTCATTGACTTGCAAGGTATGTATGACGAGGTATGAATGTATCAGTGTGTATGACTGATATTACTGACAGAGATTGGTTAAAAGGGGTGTTCAATACGGAAGTACGGATATGTTATATCAAAGAAAAATATATTTTAAGCAACTGTTTCTCTCATATGAATAATGTTTGATGTAATGCACATCGCCATTTCATCTACAATATTGTAATAAATGTGTCAAATTACTAACTGAACCTGCAATGTGTATTTATTTAGTACATGTTTAAATTCCTGAATAGCGCGGCGGCGAGGGTGTAACGGTTAACGTATTGGACTGTTATACCCAAGTACGCAGATTGGAACGCGATCGAAGCCGTGGATTTTTAGGGCAAAGAAATCCTTCGAACGTTCTCCTTCGGAGGGGAAGTAAATCCGGCTGTCCCATGTTAGTAGATTTACTGCATGTAAAAGATCCTCTAGCCAAATGAAGCCTTTGAGCTAAATTCAAATCGCCTGTTACGTCGCCTAAGAATTACCCGCCTTCTCCGCTAGTTGGTGAAAAGACCGTAGCGAAATTTGCGTGGTCAGAGGGAAGAGCAGGCCTCATGACCTGAATCTCGCCACGTAAAATAGGCAACAATTTAATTCAATTCGTTTTTAAAATCCCATAAGTCATAAACTTTTAAATAAGTCCAACTATTAAATTACTATTGATACAAGTAAATTTAATGTCTTCATTGCATTCTCAATCAGGATTTATGCATCAGAAAAGAAAGAAAGAAAACAAAAACAGAGAAAAGTTCACTATGTACTTAACCATTACATTTTTCTTCTTTTTTTTAAACAACTGATTCAATTATTATTATTTTTTGGGATAATATTTTACAGATATAATGAACAAGAAAGCAGTACAAGCTTGGGAACTTTACTTAAAAATGGAAACTTCTTCAGAGTCCTTCAGTTTGTTGCAGCTGATTGCAAATGACTGTTATAAGATGGGTCAGTTTTGGTTTGCTGCAAAGGCTTTTGATATGTTAGAGCGCCTGGATCCAAACCCTGAATACTGGGAGGGCAAAAGAGGAGCATGTGTAGGTGTTTTTCAGCATATAGTGGCAGGGCAAGAACCTAAGTAAGTTTAACAAAATTTGCTTTTAAATTCCATGAATCATACTATACTCAAGTCTGATTTTTCTTTCTTTTTTCCTTTTTCCAGAGATCGATTGAAAGATGTGATTCAACTCCTTAGAAATACTGCCAATTCGCAAGTGGAACAGATTATAAGAATAATGAAGAGATGGGCTAAAGATAATCGTATCAATATTTAAAAGAAATGCACAAAAGGATTTGTTCTGAAATGTTACTTAAACTACTGTTTCCCCTGCAAATTAACACAATTACATATAATTTACTTAGAAACGCAGGTCAGCGAAATGAAAAAATATGGCTAATGAAGTGGAGATCAGAATTCAATTGTGCATTTTATGTTCTAACAAGATTGTGACATTGTGACATTTGTTTTCTTTGTGGATTCCAGTCGTGTTATTATATTATGATCTCATACATAATGGGTTCATTTTTCAGCTATTGAAAATGAAAATACTGAAAGTATTTAATAGTTGAAGTCATGACATTGATTTGAGTTTGTAAGATACATTGTAATGAAGAAATACATTTTTGAATCAACTCATCATCATCAGTCTCAGAAAAAATTAGTATTAGATATTGTGAACAAACATCTCGTATTGAGGTGTAAAATTGGTGGTTCAATGCCAGTCACTTCAGTGAGTGAGTGATTGTATCTGGTAATTCATATTTTGTGGATTGAAACTGCTGCTAGAACTTACAGTGAATGTATTTATAAGTGCAGCCTATAGGTTCCGTAGGGACTGACAGGACCATGTCCAGGGGCCCCTTAATAAAAATAAATTTCAAATTGTTAAATTAGGAATTCTTGCCTACAAAAAAAATTGTGATCAAATAAATTATATGCTGAGAGATACTTTAACAAGTTATTGTATACATGCCTAATATGATTGCTTAACACGACCTCTTGCAGAAATCACTGGCAATAATTCAGTGTTGGCTGTTGCCTTTGATGAACCAGGTGCAGATCCATGGGAAGAGAAATATCCCCCCCCCCTAAAATTTTTCAGTAACTATTAATTTTAACCTATCATGAAACTTTTAAGCAAAAATATTTTCCAATAATCATTAAAATGAATAAAAAATCTTATTGCAGCATGAGCCTAATGTGTAACCTGCATATTACTAATTTTATAAAATCTGTAATATGACAAATTTGGCCAAAACATTTTGAATTTTCCCTCCCAAAAACTTGTCTCTGACTTTGCTCCTCCACGGGCCCCAATTTGCCCCTCCATGAGCCTATGTCGAATTTTAAATATATATTTAAAATAACTGAAAAACATTAAAATATTTACTTGTTTACTCATTTAAATGAGTAAAATATTGAAGGTAAGTGGATCTTCGTCAGTATTACGTAAAAGATCAACTACACCAATATATAATTATTCTACTGTATTAAAAATTTAGAAAATTATATACAATGACAAGCACCCATTAACTCAACAAACATTACTATTTAACCTAATCATATTCTCAGTAGAATTGAAGTTAAAAGTGCATTTAAATTAAATTTTGATGCTGAAGATTCTATTGGATCATCTGGTTTTCAAAATCAAATTGTTAAAAAAGCAAACCTTCTATTGGAAATAATATTACTATATTCATTCCTTTTGATACAATTGATGTATATTTTAATTGTGCTGATGGGATGATTATATAAGAAAATGAAGAATTTTATAGAGAAACATATTGTAACATTGTTTAAACCTCACTCAGTTACCAAATCCTGATTATTTAAGAACCATTTTATCCATTATTTGTACCTATTTACAAAAAAGTATTTACTCAACAACTGAATTAATTCCATTAGATGTTGCTGGTATTCTAATCCTAAACTCAAAACAAAAGATGAAGGTTTTTATCCATTGAGATTATTGGGAAGATTTTTTAAGGATTTTAAGGAAATTACTTGGGAAGGTGGTTTTAGGATTTCATTTACTTGATCTCCTACTATGAATTATGTTTTATACTGATGGACATCAAAAAAAACAGATGATGCATTAGATTCTGCAACATTATCAAGAGAAGGAAAAATAGTCATTCAAAATTTCAAAATTAATGTACGAATTGCATATTATGAATCTTCTTATGCTATGGAATTTAAAGCTAATCTAATAAAAAATGCTATCTTTACAATTTCCTTTTATAATTTACAAATATTTGAATTATCTGGAATTGCTGGAAAAAGGAATTGTAGTATTGCAAACAAACAGACTTGATAATCAAGAAAAAGATCCAAGTGAATTTAATTATTGAAATCTACAGAATATTTCACTAAAATGGTCGAAATGAACAATTTCCATGAGAATCTTGGAATATAACACCACTAATTCTTTTTAAAAAGGCATATCGTTCATTTACACAATTCAAGAGAATAATGAATAATAATAAAAATTTAGAAATGGTGATATCACCACTTCTAATGTTTACAAGATATCTGATTTATTTGATAAATACATACATTAGAAAAAATGTTGATGCTGCACAAAAAACATCTATGAAACTATGTTCTACATTTCATAATACTATTACTAATAACACACTTGGATACGTTATTATGTATGGTAAAAAGAGTTTAACATATGACTTCCAACATAGTACCATTCAAGAAAATTTTTAATTTTTTTTTGTAATATAATATAATATTTTTTAATGTAATATAATGAATTTAGTTGGATAAAAAAGCATGTTGGTATCAATGTATACATGGTTTTATGAAATGCCTGACTAGAATATTTTGAGCTATAAAAGTGGTTGAAGTCACTAAATTATGACCTATAAAATTAAGTTTAGATACACTGTATAATTAATGTAATTTTATATCTCTAATATTAAGTTTAGGTGCACTGTATATATTTTGTCCTATGATATTAAGGTTAAATACGCTGATTCATTGATAACTAGGTTATTTAATCGCTAATAGATGATGTTATCGAATGACAAAGACACATGTTGTACAGGGAGAAACAGATATTGCACTTGAGATAATGTGTAAAATGATGAAAACACCTGCAGAGAGAGATACAGAAATGTCACACTTGAGATAACTTGTTATCAATGCACATGTAACATGTTAAGTGCTTCAATGCTGTACATATATGAACCGGGTAAAAAATGAAAATATTTTAGAATAATATAAAGGATTTATGACAGGATATTATTGAATTAAGCTTCTTACATGATTGATTGTGTGAAATGTATGAAATGGTAAAATTTACTAATATGTCATCTAGAGTTCTAAAATTATTAATATTTCAAAATTGAGAAAACATATTCTAATGTTGAATTTGTTTAATATATGTTAAAATAATTTTTCTGTTATATATGTTAAATGTATGAGATGTTCAAAATGATATGTTTTGAAATATGTGGTATAGGTTTCTAAAATAGACCTCAACACGTAAAATTGCAAAAATGGGGATATTTTGGGATAAACATAAAAATTTTAATAAATCCAAGTTTTTTAATACAATTTGAATGAAAAAAATGGAAAAATTTCAAAATCTAAAAATTGTGGGGCTCAAAAATCTGGTCTAGGACGCCCCTTTTATAAACTACTAACAGATATTTTGATTTTTGAGGGTACTTCACATGAAGCCTCAAACACATTTTCAAATGTTTTTGAAAAACCGTTGCAGAGTTTTTGATTAAATTTTGATGTGTAATAGTGCGAAGGACGTGTAAGAGAATGGTTTAGAATTCATTTTTGTTAACATACCCGATTTTTCGAAAATTGAAAAAAAAAGAAAATGATTTCATAACTACAAAATAGAAGATAAAGGTTTTTGGCTCAGACGAAGTTTGTTGAACATAACTAGTTCTTTCAAAAAAGGTTATGTACATTTTTTGGAAATGTTAGTAGTTTTTGCGTAATTTGCACTTGCAATTTATGAATATTTTTCTTCTCAAAAACCGCTCGATATTTTTTCTTTAAATTTTCTGCACATATGTAATAAGAGATGGCAAGAAATATGGTGCTAGTCCCATTTTTGGGTATTGTCTATTTTTCGAAAATTTGCAAAACAAATTCAAAGCTACAAAATTGAAGATATTTTTGCCCCTGAAAAAGTTTGTTGTAGAAAATTAGCATTTAAATAAAAAATAAACTAGTGGTGCTATAGAATGGCACAGACTTTCTCACGTGTTTAGTTTTCTAATCTTTTTAGTTTGAACTAGGATTTCAGTTGACTGATTCTCTTTCCAGCTACCTTCTTTGGACTCCCTAAGGACTATTTTTCCACATTTTCTCAATTATTCGGCCTCCTAATACTAGAACTAAAAACCACCATACTCTTTTTACATTATATAAGTGTAAAAGTCGTGTACTCCCCGCGTCAGAGGTGGTGAATTAGTGTTTATGGACTCAGCTTTTAGGAGGGGAAGGTCGTTGGTTCGAGTCTTGGTCGGTGAATACTAATTGTCACAATTCTCTGTTGCCGCAGAAAATAATTGAGATTTCCAGAAACTTTATTTAAAATCATTTGAAGCATTTATAATTACAAATAGAATTAAGATAAACTGGAAGTGTGTGTGAATGTGATTTTCGAATTTTCAATTAATAAAAATCACATCTCATATTGGATTTGAAACACGCGTGAACATCAATTGTTAACTTTCGGCGTTTTATGTCTGGCTAGGTGATAATTATTTGTCACAACTCTCTGTTGCTGCAAAACCTTAAGAAAATGTCGGGAACAATATTGAAAATCATTAGAAACAATTCTAGTCACACAATTCTTTTAGATTTTACATAAACTGGATGTGTCTGTGTAATTTTCGTATTTTGAAATTTTAAAGAAGTTTACAACTCTCTTGTTCTCATAGTAAAACGAACAGTACCGCTTTAACGCATGGGTGAACCCGGCGGCCGTTGTCTCTTAGGGGGGCCTTAAATTTTAAAAACAAACACTGCGTTCAATAATTCTACATTATATTCATTTATTGGTAAAAATATCAAATTCACTGCTTCATTGTAATTAGTTCAAACTAGCATACCCGTGCGAGAACTCTCGCTTGTTCTTACGTACCCCCGCAAAAAAGCAATCTGAGCCAAAATATAATAAAATTAATATACTAACCTGTGAGTAATAAATGCCATTTGTTAGCCAATGGCGAAACGTGAGTTATTTGTTAATAAGCTAAGCCACGAACTTATTGTAATCACACATTCTTAATTTATGAAATATCGAATGTTATGAAGCTAGGGACATATAATGTAATAATAGAATAATAATATTAAATATACTTAATATTATTAACTCAATCATGTGATACTTTTAACCCCAGTGACACTTTTGACACATGTAACACTTTTGACACTTGACACAAATGTTACTTTTGACCCAAGTGGCACTTTTGTCCCAAATGGCACTTTTGACTCACGTGTCACTTTTCACCCCAGTTACACTTTTGACCTGTAAAAATTTTGACCCCTAGAGTCGCTTTTGACCCCTAGTGTCACTTTTCACCCAGATGACACTTTATTTCCAGTGACACTTTCGATCGCAGTCATCCTTTTCATCCCAGTCATCGTTTGACCCCTGTGATACTATTAACCCCTGTAACACTTTTGACCACAGTGATGCGTTTGACCCCTCGCAAACTTTAGACATCTGTCGCACTTTTGACCTCTGCAAAACTTTTGACCCCTAATGTCACTTAAAGAACACAGCTTTTCTACCGTTCACACTTTAAAAAGGTATTTGTCTTCGAAAATATCAATGATCCAATTCTCTATCTTTCACGCGTGAAAACATTTTCAATATTAAAGTGAATATCTTGGGTTTTGTGTGTACTTTTTGAAGCAATTATAATATTGTTGTTTCTATTCCTTTCAAGATGAAGAACACAGAAATAGTTATTTACGTTTTGAAAAATCCAAAAAATCTAATTCTGCTAACGTGAAAATATTTTCCATCATAGAGATGAATCATTAAATTCTGTTTGTATAATACTGGTTTAGAACACAATTTTGTTAGTATATATTACTTTAAAGATAAATAATACAGATTTTCTATCATTCGCACATGAAACACTTATTTGCCTTCGGAAATATTCCCAAATATCATATTCTCCCTTTTTCACACATGAAAACATTTTCCCCAGTAAAGAGGATTTCTAAAAATTTTTATAGAGAATATTTATATTTCATGGTATTTCTGATGGAATATAGCTATTTATGTGGAGTCTTTAACTTTGAAATAAAACTTACAAAATTTCAATTGTTCTGAAACTAATATTCAAAGAATATTCAAGAATTTGCTTTTATGTTTGAAAATATTTTTACTTGTGAACAGTTGAGAATTTTATATTTATGATATTTCTAAAGGCATAGAATTTTTTCTGCTGAGAAGTTTTTCCGAACTTTGTACTAACTTCTTACCTTGGAAGTTACATGTCTTAAAATCTCTTCACAGAATAATTTATTTGCCGTTGGATGTATCGTGAAACGCTTTTTTAGACACGAATACAGCGAAAAACACCCTTTCCCAGTGTCCAAATATTTTTTTTTTTACCCTAGGTTCCATCTCTTGAGATCTTATTCTCTATCGTTCACGCGGGAAAATAATTCTTCCTTTATATCAATTGTTGACTCTGGTGTGTATTTTTACTGTTTAAGAACAAATTCGTAGATATTCGTATTTTGTCCTCGTCAAATTTAGGAAACTCAAGAAAACAGTTATATGCCATCGGAAATATCATTAAAGGCGTTTTCAGTATCAAAAAGCACAGTTTCTGTGTATAAAAACGCGTTTACTTACGCAATACTTCCGATGACAAATAACTATTTCTGTGTAGTGTTCTATTTTGATTGATCACTAACAAATAATTCTTTTTTCTTGAACAGTAGTAATTCACAAAACAGTCAAGAATTCGTTTCTAGGAAGGTCTAATTTTATGTGTGAACGATAGAGATTAAGATATCAAGTGATGGAATTTCGTGGGAAAAAAAAAATTGTCCGAAATTGGGGAAATGGCTTTTTTTTCTGTTTCGGAGTCTAGAAAAACGAGTTATATGTTACTTCCGGTGGGAAATAATTGTTTCTGTGGTGTGTTCTGCTTTAAGCGAGTACTAACAAACAAAATTTAATTATTTCTGTAAAACACTAGTTATTCACACAACATACTGATAGGAGGAGTAGGCCTGCAGAGTCGGCGCGTAGGGCAATACAGGTAGGAATGGTTTATGCGTAGCACTTGCTATTAATAGTATATTCATTATTTTTTTTGATCCAACAACAATCTATATATTTACCTACCCGACCAGACATCGAAAAAACTGGAAATGTCATAAAAATGACGCATTTTGTGATAATTTAATTTCACAATAAGTTAAAGGAGCTAATTGACAACAATATGATATACCCTAATAAAATTCACACCAACGAGGAATTAGATTTGCAAGTGCTGCATATAACTCAATCGATACAGAAAACAATTGAACAGTCAACAACACAATGTTCCGCAAGTATTAAAACTAGAAAACCAGTTCCTTTGAAAATAGGAAAATTAATCAAAACTAAACATAACCTTAGACGATATTGGAAAACAACCAGGAGACCAGACCTGGTAAAATTGAATCAAATTTCCTGAATAATTAAATACAGACTAGAACAATTTCGTTATTCTGAATATCAGAATATAATAAAACAAATTCACCCCAATAGCAGACCAATGTGGACAACAATCGGACGAATCACACACACAAAAAAAGGAGAAATCCCAAATTTAAAAAGCGATACAGAAATCGAGTACTCACACAAAAACAAGGCTAATTTACTAGCCAAAAATTTTCAGAAAACCTTCACTCCTAATCCAATTAGCAACAACCAGTTCAACAATTACATTTTACTTGAATGAGCTAAACAAGTTGCAACTGTCCAAGGAAAAATCAAATTTATCTCACCTTCTGAAGTTAGAAAAACAATTAATTAATTAAAATGTAGAAAGGCAACAGAATATGATAATATTAGCAATAAAGCCCTCAAAGCACTGACGACAAGGGCAATCGCGGCTTTAACAACCATTTTCAATTCGGCATTAAGATTAGGCCATTTTCCTAAAAACTGGAAAACTGCTATTATCCTCCCGTCCAACAAACCAGGGAAAGACCCCCAAAATCCATCCAATTATAGACCGTAAGTTTACTTCCAAATCTTGGCAAATTATTCAAGAAGCTAATGTAATTATTCGAGAAGCGTATAAATAAATATGTGACAGAAATAACGGCTATACCTAATATTCAATTCGGATTTAGAAATAAATACTCAACAACGAACAAACTCCTGAGACTTTCAGAATTTATGCCTAATGCTTTCCATCACTTTCTAAAGGAAGTGAACCAGATTAAATCCATAGAATTTCATTGTGAAACAATGCGGTCAAAAAAGTCGGAAATTGTGTTTTTCGAATTTGTACGACTAAAAACGCGTTTTGTGATTTCCTTCGAGAAGTCCTAAAAAAGACAAAATTGTACCAGAACAACGGTATTTGGCTCTACAAAAGTGTATTTTCATGTTTTAACGATACTCAACAAGATTAGTGCTACAAATTTTCGTTAGGTAATAAATGGGTACAAACGTTTCGAAAAAGTATTTTGCTATTATTATAGTCTGAAAAGTAGTTTAATAATAATTGGGAGGTGATGGGATTCTAATTCATAATGGGGGTATGGAGCTATAAGGGAAATGGAGTTTGAATGTATAAGAATATCAAGGATGACATGGGGTAGGTCATTGACGAGGTGAGTGGGTTCAGATGGAACGGCTTAAGTTATAGTCGGTGTGGTCACGTACGCCGTCTTGCAGTTCACGTCCGGCTGTATTCGTCCGTCTGCGTCCCCAGGCGGTGTTCTTAGAATTTAATTCAACCGCTAAAATAGTCTTGTTTGTCATTAGTCCTGCCTCTGAAGTGGGCAGAAAAAAACACACTTGACTTTCTCAACGGAAAAGTGTCAGGGAATCTGCTTCTCTCGCCGCAAACACAAACACACAAAGCTGTTCAAGCCGCCCAAACAAATCGAAATCGGAACCCAAAAACTCAAATGGGCGCCAAAGGCAACCTACCTGTGTCACTTTCGATTGGAGCATGCGCTGGCACTTACATGTGAGGCGAATCCGTTCGAAACTTCACCTAAGGGTCCGTCTCATAAAACCTCTTCTCTCCCCTTGGATCTTCGCCTGGCACTCTATAAAGCGTACTGCCGGCTTGTGGCCCCCTATGCTGCGGCGACGTGGTGGACCACAGCACAGAAGTACAAGGATAGTTAATTGAGAGTTTACTTGAGTTAATTCAGAATAGAGTACTGAGACTCATAGCTCGCCCTCCGTTTCGGAAACGACTGAAAGTACTGAGGAAGGGACTTGACATCGAGTCCTTCACTCAATGCTTGAGACGGCTATCATTCAATGAAGCCTACCAAGCCTTTCAATCAGTAGAAGCTCCGGCTACGCTAACGAACTTTCAGCGACATGTCCTTAGTATTGGATATAGACGACAAGCTCTCCCTTCAGACATACTAAGCGCATAGAGCGAAACACACACTAAACTGACATAGTCACAAATGTGACTAAACAAAATCGCCAAACTGGGAAACGACTAAGGTCCGTCGCGAACCTACACAAACTACTTACACGTAGCAGTAAAACGCAAAAGGCATGAGCACTGCAAATACGATCAAGTATGCTTTGATCAAATACGATCAGATTCGATCAAACACCACACTGACTTTCGTCTACGCCGAAAAAATAAAAGACTCATGATTAAAAAGAATCGTTCACGAAATGCAGATGAAGATGTCATACCTAAAAGTAGTCATATTTTTTCATTTGGAATTTATAATAAATATTGCCATGTGGGAAGACAAGTACCTAAAAATACTATACCTCATAGGAAATAGTTTTTGTCCAGTTTCCCTGATCCATTGAACGAATGCTGAGTTGGCCCCTTGTTTTGCTTCTGGACATAAATGTAGCTTGTTTTGTTGAACTCTCCTTTTGCTTGTAATGATAAGAGTAGAGGTACGGTCGAGTTGCTATTTTGTTAGCTATGCACAAAAATTATACTTGCAATTCGTGTACCGATGCAAAGAAGTTTTCTATAATCCAGAAACGGAAATGACTATTTTTCAAATATTGCCAATCTTGCGAATTTTAATTTTATTTTTTATTTATTTACGTTGAACTTTTGCTCATCTTTCAACTATTTATAGTTAAAATAACGGAAAGGGATTCTGAAACTCAAGAAAACGTGCACAGATAATCTTCTCCCCCTACGTCACATACAGTTTTTACTATTTTTTGACTACATAAATCTAAATCTAAATCTAAATTTTACAGATCTGGGATTTCTGAAAGTTCATCGTGATAAGAGCAGTTTCCGGCAGAGGGTATATAGCTGCTTCCCAATGACCAGTAAAGACGTGCTGTGATTGGCTAACGGGAAATCTGTCTCGTTTTGATGGCTATGTGACAGCTCCGTGGCGCTCAGTATGAATCATGAGAACGAATTCATAGAGATGGTATTCGTTCAGTAGCAACGTCGGAAATTTGATGTTGCGAAGTTTGTCATATTTCCGGATTCTGCTATGATACTTCCGTTTGAGAAGAAATAACGTATCCGACGGCCATCAGTATTTCAGGATCATTCAGGAAGTGCACGTGATTTTAAGCAGTTGTGGTTGTTCGCGTGTGCGTGATTACAATGATTTTTATGGTGAGCAATTAGTTGTAATAATAATACTAATGATTGTTACTGAAAATACTTGCCTATTTCAAAGTTAATTAAAAAAACAAAGTATTATCTGAACTCTTTTTCAGTGTTTCGATAGCATTAGCAAATACTTGACACCCTCCACTTTTCGCCATGAGTGTTCTATTTCTTTTTTAAGGAATAAAGCTGTAATTCTATTAAATTATATAGTAGTAATGAAGTAATCTCTTGTTTTGTGACGAATTCAGCGAAAACTTACTTTTCCATATCAAGTTTTGGGTTTGAGAAAGAAGTTTCCACGATTAGTGTAAAAAGCCAGCAGAGGAGTGAAATGGTGCGCTTCAATTAATGGAATAAAAATCATGTCTGCATTCACATTATTTTATCATTAAATAATTAAGTACTACCATTTCTTTTGTAATGGCGTCAAACTGGATGTGTTTCTGCCAGAACTGTACAACTCAATTCTATGAAATAGAAGAGTGAAGGTCATTGCATTATTGAAATGAAATAAAATTAAATAGTAGAGTAAAGAAGGTTGCAATATCTTGTAGCAAAATCTGCTCATAATTTTTGAGACAATCTTTAAGAAACCCTACTAGTGTTGTGTGATGAATTTCTTGTTTGCTTTACATTTATTAATGAACAGCCGTTTTCAATATACCTAGTAAGTTTTCTTCAATGACTTTTTGCAATAGAACAGTGCAAACTTTTCACTTTCCTTAAGTGAATGAACTTTTAATTAAAATAAAGTAGTAATAATTTAATCGTAAATGGGTGGAGAAACTGAGGCTTAAGAAATGAGTGCAATAATATTTTTCTCACATGTAACATACTTGTTACTGTTTTTTTAAGTCAATGAATCAAATTACATTAATTAACTGTAGACAAGTTAATAATAATAATTATTATTATTACTATTATTATTGAGTCACATATACAATTACAATTGTGTATGACAAGTCAATATGGTGCCTTGGGTGGAGAGAGCAAAGTTACATTACTGTGCAGGAGCAATCTAGGGGCCATCTCAGCATTTGCTCAAAAGACCAGGGAAACTGAACAAACCTGATCGAGATGGGGTCATTGGCCTAAAAATACAATACTTGTTACAGTTAGATTAAGATGTTATACAGGAGATAAATTATCTGCTAATAATAAACATTTCAAGATGTTATATTAATGCTACTACTTAAATTACATTAATGATAATAATTATAATAATAATTACATTAATATCATTGCCTAGTTTGTTGTAAAGTTTAATGGCCTCTATTAGGGTACTTTTTTGATAAAGTGTAGTTTCAGAGTGGGGAACATGTAGGTTATCCTTTTGACGGGTGTTGTAGTTGTGTACATCAGAATTTAAAGTAAAAGTGTCTTTGTTTTCCATGAGAATTTTCTTTGTGAAGACCACTATTTCAAATATATACATGCATGGTAGAGGAAGAAACCTTAGTTTATTGAACAAGGGTTTGCAAGTCTCCAGCTTATGCGTGCTCGTCATTGTTCGCAATATTCTTTTTTGGATAATAAATGTGCGAGTGCTTTCAAGGGCATTTCCCCAGAATATTATTCCATATTTTAGGTGTGAGTGAGCATTTGCAAAATACATTGTTTGAATTGTCTCAATGTTGGAGCTTGACCTGAGGGTGTATAGGGCATAGCAAGATTTGCTGAGCTTCTTGTTAAGATTTGAGATGTGAGTGTTCCATTTTAGGTTTTCTTGAATTGTTAGTCCGAGGAAGGTAGTTTCATGAGATATCGTTACAGGGTTATTGTTTAGGAGCAAATGCTGTGAGAGTTTTTCTTTAGAAATGATCGATGAAATTTAGAGAGACTGTCTTGCTGGTGTTTATGATGAGTTTGTTGTGTTGAAACCATTTTACTAGTGCTTGCAAAGTTTTGTGAGTTTCTTTTTCTAATGATTGTTGTGTGTTTGCTTTGATGATTGTTTGTGTCATCTGCAAACAAAATTATTTTGTTGTTTCTTGAAGCCAAAGGCATGTCATTTATGTATATAAGGAATAGTATTGGCCCAAGGATGGATCTTTGCGGGACTCCACAATTTATTATTTGAGGGCAGGAGTAGTATGAGGAGATTTTGATTTCTTTAGTGTGTTGGAGGGCAACTATTTGGCTATGGTTTGATAAATATGATTTGATCCATTGGCCTGCAATGCCTTGAATCCCTAGCATTTCTAGTTTTCTTAAAAGTGTATGATGGTCAATGATGTCAAAGGTTTTTGACAAATCTAAGAAAAGGCCAATGGGAATTTCCTTCTGATTTAGTGCAACAAGCATGTCATTTAAAAAGAAGTTGGCTGTGTCTGTGGATCTATTACTCCTGAAGCCATATTGTGCATTTTTAAGGACATTTGCATTGAGAAACTGTTTGAGTCTATCATTGAAAAGCCTTTCCAGAATTTTTGAAAATCCTGATAACGGGGAGATAGGTCTATAGTTCATTGGATCATAACTATTGCCCTTTTTAAGCAATGATTTAATTTATGCTGTTTTGAATATATCTGGGAATATGCCTGATTTTAGAGAGTAATTGCAGATGTGAGAGAGTGGTTGCACTATACATGGAGCTCTGTGTTTAATAAGAAAATCTGGAATGTTGTCCATGCCTGCTGAGAATTTATTCTCCATTTGTCCAATGATTTTAAAAATTTCAGAGGGGGTGGTTTCATATAAAAATATGGAATTTAAAATTTGTGTAATATTAGTGTTTTGGTTGGTGTGTTTTATTGTTTAGAGTGTTGAGAGATCAACTTATTACTAATTTGTGAAAAGTGTACATTGAATATATCAGCTATTTCTTGTGGGTCTTGTACAGTTTCCTTTTTTGTAGTGGAGCTCTATATTTTTTCTGTTATTATTAGTTGGTGCTGTAGTCTTTTTAATAATGTCCCACATAGCTTTTGTTTTATTACATGCATTTGCAATGTACTTATTATTTGTAATAATTTTTGCTTGTTTGATTACTATTTTTAGGATAGAATTATGTGTTTTGTAATATGAAATGAAGTTAGTTACATTTGTTATTTGTTAGTACTTTATACATGTTGTGTTTTCTTTCACATGACCCTTTGATGCCTGTGGTAATCCATGATTTAGTTTTCTTATTTTGGATATTTTTGGGTTTTTGAGGGAAAATGGCATTGAAATGTCTTAAGTATAGATTTATGAATGAGTTAAACGTATCGTTTGTATCAGTTGCCTTTTATACTTCATTCCAGTTTTCAAATCTGAGTAAGTTTTGAAATTGTATTGTTTCCTTGGGAATTGTTACGGATTTCTTTGTAAGTTGTCTGTTCTGCGGTTGTTGAAAATAGTGCTGCAGAAATATTTGTAATTAATTGCCACTTTGTCTTCATTGATTTCAATGTTTATCTTGTGAATTAATTATCATGTTTGTATATTTTTCTAGAGATGGATGTTTTGTTACTGCTCTGCAAAGTAATTCTTTACATTTCGGACTAAAAGGTTTCTATATGACTTTATAGTTTTTTGTGATAGCAGTCAAGTTTGCTTGTTATACTAATTAATTTTAATGTATTATTATTATAATTATTATAATAATTTCAATTATAGTAATTATTAATATATTATTGGAATTTTTCATGGCTTTTTTGTGACAGGTGTTTTTATTTGAACATAAGGAGGACAATGACTATAGAAATAAGAATATATATTGAAATAATAGAGGGAAAAAATTGGAATAGTTACCGTTCCATAAGTAAATTTATATGCCGAAGTGATTGAGGGTCAATAGTATTTAGCATCAGTTGTGCCTGAAATTTAATAAAAGTTACTGATTGTAGGCTTAAAAGATTCTGTTAATTTAATTACATAATATCGTGGAGATTGAATATAAAAATTCTTTTAATTTTGCAGACAAGTGATCTCTGAAAATTAACAAAGATCCTGGTTACTGAAAATTGCCATTGGAATACTTGCAACATTGTATGGTAAGTTTGGCACCAAATAATTTAATTACCACCAGTTAATTTGTGATTCATTTTAGATTGCAAAATAGTATTACAAAATGTGTATTTATTAAAATTGTATGTATTGTTGAAGCAATAGAAGTGAAGTTCATTGTGGGTATCTTGTTCAGTTTGACATGTGCATAAAATTCTAATAGATCTGTGTGGAAGTGTAAATGAAAACTGAGTAAAAGCTTGTATCTTTTTGTTTGCTTTTGTAATGAGCTTTTGGAAGCTCACTTTTGAAATTATTTGTTCAGGAATTCTTTGTTATTTCATTTTAATTCTTCTTTACTTTCTCTATGAATGTTAATGGTTTTTAATTTTTTTTAGTAGAAACGTCCAAGGCTTGATTATTTTTCTTGAATTTATAATATTCTACTGTAATTATTTAAATGGAAAGTGACATACTGTAACTACATAATGTAAGTGTAAGAACTTAAAGTTAATGTGTAGATATCCCACTTGACGTACTGTGCCGCAATATGCATTTAATTTATCCCAAAAGGTTTGCTTAATTTACAGCTTGTCCAATGCATGTGGCTTTCTGCTGATCATGATCTTATTCAGTGTTCTCTACCGCTTTTAACAGCCTCGTGTTCATTGTGTTGTATTGTTTTGTGTAACTGGGAATGTTTTGTGTAATTGAGGTAAAATCTATTTGGTTTTATTTTCATAGAAAAGATAAAAAAAAATTATCAACTGGTGGTACAAAAAATGTATATATTTAGGAAACTTAATTCAAGGGTGGCGGTTTATTTATAATGAAAAGAAAAAATGAGTAGAACAGTGTAAATTGGTAAGTGGAGGATGTCTGTCATAATTTTGTCTGGGTGAAAATGTACCTGCATTCATGAACTTCAAACAGTGTGGGACGGTGACTGAACTCTGAAAGGTTGGACACAAAGACTGCTAGCATAAAGTATTGTGATTCTCCGTGCATTTTGTTGATATTACTGGCTTTTCACATGAGCCGGTTGGCACTTCTGCCTAAATGAAACTCACGTGTAATTGAGTAAATTTAATAACTGCACACTATCAGAGCTTAACCATATTACAAAAGGTAATTTTTTTCTTTTCAGAGTGCAGAATAATAAATCATTACCTTTTAGAATACAAGACTCAGTTTTGTGGAGCAATGTATAGATGCGAGTAGAAACAATTTAAGAGTTGCGAAATCGTACATACCTTAATCTTATGTGTATTTAAATATCAAAATAGGACTTATTAATGATAAATCACATTTTCAAAAGATATTGGTATTATTATCATTGAAAGAATGTAAAAAAGGTAATGAGATTACACAAATAAAAAATAATATTAAAATTTTTGAAAGTCGTTCTCAATTAACAAGGAAAAATTTTGTGGCCATTTATCCGCTAAACAGATTCTTCAATAAAAATACTGCTGTTAATTTTTTTTATTTGCAAGATGCGAATAAGATATAATTAATTAGATATGATTCTTCGATTGACTCTAATGCAAGATAATATTATATATAATATTGCAATTAATATCCATTTATTAACATGTTAAAAATGTGACTTTTGGAGGGTTATTATAGGGAATTCAGGGAATTTGGTGAGTTTAGTGTCAGTACTTGGAATTTAGAGAAGTGGGTCCCAAGTAATTTGTTTTATTTTTAAAATTTTAATGCTACAAAACTTATTTTTATAGAAATTTAATATATTTTTCAAAAAATTTTCATGTTATTTTTATAGAAATTTAATATATTTTTCAAAAAATTTTCATGACAACATGGCTGCTTACTGTTATTAATTTCTGTTATTGTTCAATTTCATATTTGTTCCAAATTGAAATATTTTTAATTGAGATTCAGTACTGAGTATATGGTTGGCTTGAGTTATATTTTAGATAAAATACGGATATCTCTTTTTCAGAATTCTTTGATTTTTCAATTTTGATGTTCCTCCAAACCTTTGTCAGGAAACAGTTTCATGAACTCTAATATTTGTTAGGAAAAAAAACAAAGAATCATTTTTTTTCCTTTTCCCTTGAATTGAAATATTGTTGTAATTATGTATATGTGATGCATGATGCATAGAAATTAGTTCGGTGACTTCCATTAAGTTTGTGTGAAGCAAATGTAACCTGTTTTTGTCCATGAGATGTGAAAGGGAAACACCCCAGTAATATTGTTTGTGGTGGATAAACAATATTGCTTTTTGGGGTGCACTGTTGCAAAAGCTGTTGGTTTCCAGTGGATTTGAGTGTCTGTGCAGTATTAATTCTGCTACTACTGTGATTTGAATGTGTAAAATTTTTCAGTTGCTTTGGAAAACCTGGAAAAGGAGGGGAATGAGTGGTCACTCTAATTGGGGCAAATAATTTGCTGACATTTGTCTCTTATGTATAGTATAAATTTATTTTGATTCGTAATTAGCTAGAAGTAACATTATTATAGGGCTTTGTAAAAGAGATCGACTCTAAAATGCTTAATGAATTCATTCCAGTGGCTACAGTGAGTTGTGAAAGACAAACCGATTACAAAATGCCCACATTGTTATGCTTCTTGCTGTGTAACAGGCTATTGGACCAAGAAGAATCAATATTTTAAAAGTGCCTAAAACAAAGATCTGAATTTTGAAAGTTTATATAATGCAATATTTAGGAAAAAATAAAGAACTCGCTCAGGACAGTTGTGCAACTACGTTTTTGAATGTCCAAAGTTGACAGTTCTAAAGTTGACAAATTTGTATGATTATTACCCAAGGATCTTGATTAAAGTATCATTGAAAATGTTCAAGAAGCACAAAAGAATATTAGTGCATATAATTCCAGAAAACCAGTTCCATTCAAGATGACGAAATTATTTGTAATATATTGGGGAATCAAAGTTTACTACTAAATGTTTTCAGATTTTTAGTCCAGATTTATTATTTGATTAAACATATTGAAACCAAAAACACAACCAGAAATCATAATTTAGATTGAAGAATTTTTTTAAAATGTTCTCTTAATTCTGAAATTTTTATGTCCCAGCGTTTCAAGGACCACTTCTCCTCTTCTTTACGAGTCTGAATTTAAGATAAATAGAAATTATTATAAAGCAGTGTTAACACCTGATCCTGAGGATGTATCTGATACGTCGTCTTCTTTTTGCTGCTAGGTCCTGTGGATGCGTGTCAAGCATTCTTCTACTTTTATCCACGTTTCTTAGGGGTTTGTAGGCACCTAGAATACTTTTTGATGTCTCTAATATGATTGCAGGACAATCGCCAATGTGTGATTGCACTTACTGCAAGTATTTGCAATTTTTTCGTGTAAGTGATTAGGAATTTGTACTTTTGGGCATTATTAATTTTGTTTAAATTGCCTTTCTTTGTACTGTTTGTGCTGTTAGCAACATATGCAAATATCCAGAATAAAGAAATTAGACCTATAGAGGTGTCAAATTCACAGGGACGTGCAATATTAGAAATTCAAGGTTTTTGAATAGTAGACTGAAACTGAATCCTTCTGGTAAGGATGATTATTTTCTTCCTGGACTGTTTACTAGTGTGAACAAAGAAAATAATATCAGGGAGAGCAATTATGGTGGACATGATTCCTTTGATGAGTCTTCTGAAATTCAAGTTTTCGGCTCCTTTAGAATTGTGTTGAAATTTATCAATAATCTGTTTTAACATTGACAAAGCTAATATAATTATGTTACTAATTATGAAGACTGAACTGAACAAACTACATTTCGTCCCTTTTTTGATTGCATTATATTTCTAATAATAGACAGAAATAAGTAGATATTTTTGAACTATTTTTGAACTTGACAAAATACCATAATTATATTGCACCAGTATTGTTTGCGAATGACATTCACTTCATTTCTTACCATATTTTGAAACCTTATTACTTTTCACACACCCAAAAGCAAAATGTACATTTTTAATTCCATTCTCACTATTATCTTATAATCAAATAACATTAAAATACATATTGACTTAAAGAGGAAAGTCAATACTACAAACATTTGTTGTGTTGCAATCTGACACATGTGCTGTTTTTTATTTCATTTATCAGTTTCAAACTGATGTGCATGCTAGTTTTCATTTTATGAAATTTTGAATAGTAGAACTTTGAACTACATTGCCCACCTTATATAAATTGTCATTTTTTGAAATCTATTGATACTCTATGCAAGGAAAAGTTCCTACATCATTAATGGAAGCTATTTCTCCCTTTTCATGATATCAGACCACAATAAGCATAAATTTCAAAAATAAAGGGAATCGGTTTTTGTGAGTTGCGAGAGGAAGAATGTTAGATATTTGAATTTGAATAAGAAAGGGTAAAAAATTCTGAGATGACAATTTATATACCTTGTAATAAAATTTCTGTATTTTTTCTTTTATTTCTTGTAATACATTGTCATAAATACTATATATGAATTTGACTACATTCAACTTTTGTATTCATTATCTGATTTAAATGTATACATAAATTCTCTAGAATCATTCTGGGATAAAGGCTATATTCATTGTGTGGTATGTATATTCCCAATATAAAATCTGTGATTATCCAAATTTCTCTTTGACTTGCAAGTTAGCAATCTTGACAAGATATTTGATACAGTGTTATCTTGATCTAGAATCTCTACCTTGTCTTTAATATTTTAAACATCATTTCTTGTTAGTAAGCTTATATCCCATCTTAAATTTAATTTGTTGTTCTTTCATTTCTGAAAACCTTATTAAGAGAACTATTGTAAGGTAGTACAATAAGTGTATCTTCATCACTCTTTCTGTTTTAACATCAATCCTTAAGTTAAATATTCATTTGCTATTCTTATAAAAGGAAGTAGATTGATTGAAAGTAAAAGATATAACTTAGAACTAACAAATTACTTCTGTACTTCTCGAAAGTTTGTTTGCTGATTATGGTATGTTTCATTTCTGACAGAAAATACTACTGTTGCTGGCTATCAAAATAAATGTAGGTATCTACCACAAGTGCTTTTAATTGGATGGATTTGGATTATATTAGCATTATTTATTGTTGGATTTATCGACAGGGCAATACAATCCCATCAGGAGCACAATACATCATATGCTGAGCAATCGACTGACGGTCCTGTGTTCTCTTTGACTAGAGCAGTACTGTGTCTGTGACAGTCGAGGAGAACGTGTGTGGTTTGGTGTGTGCTAACAGTGTGTTGTCTGTCACGAGTTGTAAACCGCCAGAATACGTGTGTAGTCAGGGAAAGATCTGTGTGTCGAGACACTGGGGTGCGAGCTGTCAATAATTCCAACATTTATATTAGTTTACATGAAGGAAAAAATTTAAAAATTGTGTTCCATTAATTTTTACATTTTAATTTTATATTACTACATAAACTGCCTTGGGAAACAATGCAGCCATGTACATTTCAGAAGTTTATTCTTGAATGACAACAATGTAAGATGATGAAATATGAAATTCTTTTGAATTGTTTTTATTATTGAACATTGGCATGCAACTGCTTTGAAGCTTTGTTTTATTTGTGTTGTATATATTTATTTAACGTCACAAACTAAAACTAAGTGTGATTTACTATGAGAAGAAATGTATTCTGTGAATGTTTTCGTAAATTCTGGTATCCCTACCCTAACCCATTTACATGTTGAATTCTGAATGCATTAGTAGTAGTAGTAGTAAAACAGCATTAATAAGGACAAATTGAGGAAATTTTCTTAGGTGTAAAAACTTGTAGAGCATTTAGCATTGCATGTTCAGACAAGGAGTAACATGTAATTCGTGTAAAAACTAGCATATTTGGAGATATTACCATACTATTATGTTTAATAGTTACTGTTATGTTTTTCGATCTATTTCCATTTGTTTGCCAATGCTATCAGTATTGTATATTTGTTAACTTTTAATTCTCACATACTGCTTATTCAGAATAAGGCTAAAAACTCTTCGGTTAAGTTCATGAGTACACTGCCCACCTTGTTCAGTGAATTCAATGCTGGAAAGATATTTTCATTTAAAGGTTTGAATAAAAAAGCTATTGCTTGAAAATATTTAATTTTTGCACCAAATGTTCTAAGATTTCTATGATAAGTTTTATAAAAAATGATGACTGAGATGTGTTAATATGGAGAGAAATAGTGGTGTAAATAGTATTACATAACCATTACTAAAGGTGAGAAAGTATGTGATGTTCTAGAACACTAGTTTGAATAATGGATGTTTTGATGAAAATTATCTCTGTACAATATTTTCTGTGAGTATATTTCTAAACCAGTTAGAAACAAATAATAATTAATAATAACATATAAATAATCAATAATTAACAAATAGCTGATTAATACTTGTAGATTTAAGAGATAGCAACAAAATATAGCCTATATTTTATAAGAACTGACAAAGGAGGGAACGCAGCAAAAATAGTACAGAAAGGCAGAAGAGCTGTTGAAGGATTCTGAAAATTACAAAATGATTAGTAAAGCCAAAACTAACAAAGAAATTAAAGATTCACAAATAATTACTAAGAGATGGAAAGAAATACAGTATATAAATGAAAATACTTCTAAGATTGTGTATCCTACAAGTGGTAATACACAGATAGCGAATAGACTTATTAAAATCCATAAAGGAGGTTACCCTGTGCACCCTGTTGTTTCTAGTATAAGTTCTTCAATATATCAAATACGTATCCAAATTCTTAAACAAGTTGTTGAAACCTAGAAGAATTGAAACATATCCATAATCCTTGTACAAACATTTTAATTTTTTGGATGTTGTGGCAGTGACAATGTTACATTATTTAATTTTACAATGAATAGAATCTTAATTAAATGAAGATAACCTAGGGATTAGTAAAACAAAAGAAGAGATTATTGTCTTTAGTAGGTATTTGCTAAACAATATTACTTTTAAATTCAAAAATAAAACCTACAAGAATTGAGAGGCATTTCTATTGGAGGATGTCTCAGTAGCTTGTTTTCAGATATTGTTATGAGATTGTAGGAGAAAATGGTACTAATAGTAAAGTAATAGAGTAATAATAAAATTATCACGGTTTCATATCGGAAACCAAGCAGCACAGTGTTAATTTTTAAACTATCCATGAATACCTCCTTTTTCTTAAACAAATGGTGTTCTTTACTATCTAGTTTATAAAGCTACCAAATTGGCAATCTTAAATTTCATGAAAAGAATATGAACAAGGTTTCTCATTTACACATTTTTTATTTCATGACTACCATGATTTATAGTATGGAATGTTCATTTCAGTCAGTAAAAGAACATTTAAATTGCCAATGTTTTGACTTTTTATTAAGCCTTCATCAGGGGTACAGACAGTTATTTTCTTATTCACTGTGTACAATAATCTAATACTTGCCTATATCACAATTTTGAATAATTATGTCTAAATATTTTGTATAATTACATTCCATTTTACTTCCAGATCTCTCAAAACTTCAATTTAATTTAATTTATTTATTTATATATTTTTTTTTACTGACTGAAAGTCAAGAACATTCCTTACTAGGTTTTTTATTTAATACTACAAAATAGTTATCTTACCTACTTTTCTCTGAAATACATTAACAAACAAATATTTAACTTAACGATTGATGTTGAATAAGATTGATGAAGGTCCTTATATTGTACTACCTTACATTGATTTCCCTACTAATAAGGTTTTCGGAAGTTTGAGAACAACATATTAAATTTAAAATGGGATATAAGCTTATTAACAAGAAACGTTGTTTAAAATGTTAATGACAAGGTAGAGATTCTAGATCAAGATAACACTGTATCAAATATCGTGTCAAGATTGCTAACTTACAGGTGAAAGAGAAATTTGGATAATCAAATTAATGAACATTAAAACAATTTTAAAGGGCATACCAACTAACAAAATGCACTAATCAAATATAGATTTAATGTTACTTTACGACAGATTTAATGTTAATGTTATCATAGACCGTGAAGGTAGCCTTTATCCCAAAATTATTTTAGAGAATTTATGTATAAAGTTAAATCAAACAAAGAATACTCAAGTTGAAAGTAGTCAAATTTAAATAGTATTTATTACAATATATTACAGAAAATAAATGGAAAAATGTAGAAATTTTATTTCAGGGTGTATAAATTTCTACCTCAGAATCTTTTCTTCCCCCTCCAAATTCATAAGTATCTCTAACATCTCCTTACAGTCTTCATTTGCCATTTGCCTCCTCCCTCCTACAGTTCTCCTCGCTACACGTACAACTGATTCTCTTTTATTTTTGAAGTTTAGGCCCATTCTGTTCTCTGACAGCATGGAAAGGGAGAAATGGTTTCCATTAATGATGTAGGAACTTTATCTTAGATCGAGTAGAAACCATATTTTTTTTAAAATGACAGTGTTAATTAAGGATAGTTTATTTGTTTCTGGTTTCATAATGATTTCAATTTGTTTTAGTATGTAAATTTGTCTAATCTTAAATCTAGAAAATTAACAACTTTAATAGAGCTATGTGACTCTATTGAAGCTACCTGGGGTTGCAGTCTAGGTGGTTAGAATTTGTTTTATAAACAGAAACATTAAGCATTGTAAACTTATTAGTAGAAAATGTAAATGAGCACTAAACAAATGTTTTCCAACAATTTATTATTATTACAAAATTAAAAGTACACTAAATAAATCAAAATCTTAAAATTAATACCAAATTTTCATCACAAATATTCATGTCATATAATTTTATGGACTAAAAATGTAATTATTTTGTTTAGTTATTTTCTACACATTTTATAAAAAAAATTGTAGTTCTTCTACTACAAAATCAAGCATAATCCATACAGTCTTTCTGGCTGCGCTCAAGGCAAATAGGTTTTGAACATCTGATACATTGATATTTCTTTCTCTGACAGGACCCTTTCTGCAAATCTTTAGTTTGTTTATCTTGTCACTGGGGCTTTCTTGTGGATTAGCTGGAGGATCATCACTGAGTGCCAGGGTATTTCTAATTGAAGATTTCACATTGCACTGTACATTAGGGATCTCTAACCTCCTTCACAGGTGTGGTGCAACTAGATAGTTTGCGAGATCCTTCAGAAATTGAAATTTTATGCACAGGTATAAGATAAAGCTGTTGATAATTTTAATATTTAGTAGTCCAGAATACAGCCAGCAGCAAATGCCTTGTTCTTTGGTTGGACGAGTACACAGCACATTTCATATCTAAAATGTCCAATCTGCATGTAGTCTGGTTGTGGAGGCAGATTATTTCAGGTTATTTCTTTTCTTGATTTATCTCCTTATTGTGGTGCATTGAGGAAATTAGGATGACAGCCTTGTTATGTTTAGAAACATAAGATACTAGTGTCATTTTTCCATGAAAGCCATATAAAGCTGATCCTACTAGTCTTTCTGGATTCTGAAGGAACTTTGGGGGATTTCTTTTTTGTCTTTTCTTTCATTGTGCCTACATACATTACGCCTCTGCTTTGAAGTTGGTCTGTGACTTCATAACTGGTAAACTTAGTTGTCACCAGTCAGGTTTTTTTTTGTTTGAGTCATGAATTGGCTTACACAATCTCAATACAGCCTGAGTAGGTATGAGTAGTTTTTGTTCCTCTGACAAGAGTTCCTCGCTATCACTATTTTATCCTGTATAGATATAAGCATTATACCAATGTGACATTTATGTGTCAGCAAGGCACGTCTCACACCATACTTTTTAGGCTTCTTTTGCATATAAACCTTGAATGAACACCTCCCTTGGAAGGGGATTAGCATTTCATCGGCAATGAGATATCTGGAAACAGTATTGTTTTTGTAAGTTTTCAATGAATTTATTGACAGGTAAAATTATATTTTCTTTCTATTTGTTTATTCTTAAACATTATTTTTAGGCTCTTTGAGGAGCCCTTCACTGCTTCACTGTCTGTAATCAAATTGGAAATCTTACTAAATGTGGAAAAATCAATTCTGGTATCCTCTCTGGCAGCCATTGACATTCACCCAACTGTACCGCTAACTCCTAACAGTTCTGCTTCCATTGTTGGTAATGTCATAATCTTATGCTTTTCAGACTTCTGCTTTGTAAGGACTCCCAGTTTAATAGTAAATCCCGCAAAAGATTTAGAATTACTCACGGTAGTTGTTACTCAAATTGCATCTGAACTCATTTCTAAACATCTTTTTTTGTGCTTACTATTGATTTCAAATCTTTAGATCCTTTCAAATATCTCATTTTTTACCCTTTGCGCTCCTATGTCAGTTGGGATTCGACAAAATTATTTTTGTTTTCCTCTTCAGCGTTGAGATCCCCACGACACAGCTTTTCTGTTCATTTTGTGCCTCCTAAGATGTGCTTCTTGTCTTGAGATGCTATTGCAACGGTTGAAAAAATTATTGCTACACCAACAATTTCAG